>WPDF01000351.1:0-44358 GCA_019137265.1 Neonectria coccinea
AAATAAAGGTAAAGAACTGAAGCTTTAAGCTTACAGAGCTTTTCTTTCTCTTATCTCTCTATAAGAAGGGAAGAATCTCTCGATAAAATAAAATAAAAATCTCTCTATCTTATCTCTCTATAATAATCCCTCTCTCTCTTAACGTTAATATCTCCTCCTAAAAACTCTATCCCCTTCTGACCGTCCTCTTTATCCCTATTATATCCCTACTAGCAACCTGCTAGCCCACCCGTCTGGGGACCCCCGCTATAATAGGGGGTTAGACTAATAAAAGTAATGTAAATAAAAGGTATATTTACCCCTACCTATCTTTAGTAGTAATAGAAGTCCTAGTAATTTTCCTTATTATAAAGAGCTATATTACACTCCTTACATTACTAATCGCGCTCTAGGTTACTATTTTATACTTAGCTATAGTAGGGGGGATATAGGGCGCTAAGCCTAAGTGTAGTCTTAATGCAGTTAAAGGGATAGTACTATAATAAGGCATTATACATTACTTATAGCTATAAGTAGACTAATCTATTACTAAGAGATAAAATAATATATATTAAATAGCTATATATATAGTAAATCACCCCTCCGTTTAATTATATAAAGAAATACTATAATGTGTATATACAAGAGAGATATTATATACATACTTATATCCCTCTTACATCTGACTTACATAATGGATCTTAATTGCACCGGGGGGCCGGTGCATGATGTCACGTGGGCTTATTTGCACCGGCCCCGGTGCAGGTATGCGTCGCCTACAACTTCCTTAGCGCCATTGAAGATGCTTCTAATTTTCTTGACTTGGTGGTTCTTCTCGTCGTTGTTGCGCTGATCGATGCAAGTAGCGTCCATCTAGAATCGTGTCAGGGCTACAGGGTCCCGGAGAGCTCGAAAGGCATTCCCAGCATTGGCGGTGATGCAGATTCTCTGTCCATTATAGAGTATTTGAGTAGAGTTCGACGGATTGCTCCAGACGTATGAAATGGCGATGTAGCTGTTTTCAATGCAATTCGAGTCTGCAATGTCGAGGTCGCAAGACAGAGCGTCTCCACCAACTCCGGGGTGCAGTGTCAGAATGCGGGTGTGTTCAGGGCTCGGTAGTGCAGAATATTCGTATGCTTGTATATCTTTTGGAGTCTCATCGTCTCGGCGAGTACTGAAAAACTCGACAGGATTGAGTAATCTGAAAGGATTAAATGTTGTAAGAGAACGGAACAAAACGAGAGACTCGAACATGGTGGTTTGTGGTTGCGTGAATTGGCGTTGTGGACTGAGCAGGGCGTCTTGTATATTTCGGAGGTTCCATTACGAGCGGGTTCTAGCTCATTAATAGCAGGCGGCGCTTACACATACAGCCAGCGATTTCTCGCCATTGTATACTGGACATGGTGTGGGGTGGTCAAAAGATATGCGACCTGTTGGCGCTTGTCGACATGGACGAATACAATGTATTTCTACTTCCGAGCTAGAGGTCTACCAGAATTGGAACAGGCAACCGCCAACTGAGGTGGGTTGCGCGCCCTGGGTGATGGGATTTGCGAGACGTGGGCGCTTAAACATGCTTCTAAATATAGCCCATTCGTTTACACGCCAGATCACATCATCACCACTCTGTCAACTCTAAGCATCTTCAGTTTTCTCAAGCCAGCAACTATGGGAAACGTTTGGCGTTCCTGTTGTAAACGCATGTTGTCTTGGGTTCTAAATCACTCACCCCGCAGAAAACGGCGGAAAGTTGTTGGGGTCTTAACACTATGCATCTCGTCAACGAGGCATATTTTTGTGGCGTAAATGTGCGGTCTTGGTATAGCCTAATCAAAAGATGATTGGAGGTCTTCTTTCTTTTATTCATCTGGACGATGAGGGCCTCAGAAGTGGCTGACTCCAGCCCAGAAAAGGGGTCAGGCTGACACACCATGTGACACTCTCTATGCTTCTTAAAAAGAGAGGCCTTGAGGCAGCCTGACAGAACAGGACATCCATCCTTTCCCACTCACATTTCTCCTGCAGCTGTCTGTCAACTATTTCCTGCCAACTATCAACTTTACCGCTATTACGCATTCTCTTACGCCGTCTTGACAACACGATGGAATTCTACAGAGAATGCGATGAGGAGCGTGAGTTTGAATGTGCGTGGGTAAGTAACAACCACACTCTAAACCCATTGTTTAGTAACAGCAGTATACTGATCGGGTGTAATGGGACAGTGTGGAGATGACATCCAAGCTGGTGAAGAGCATTGGACTGATTGTGTTGTGACAGAAGATGGATTAGGGCATGCATGTCATTATCACGATGAATGCAAGGAGGAATTCGAAGATGATGAAGAAGAAGAAGACAGTGATGACAACGAGGATGATGAGGAAGACGAGGACGACGATGACGATGACGATGAAGATGACGGCGACGACGATGACGATGAATATTGATACGTTTGTGCCAGTTGGCAAATCTCAAGGCATCGGGGCATGCAGATTGCAGGATTACTGAATACTGAAATCACCGACTTCAAGCGAAAACAAGCCCAGCTGAAGAGTGCGGCAGTATTGATGAATCAGTATTCCTAGGGATTCTCACCACCAGTCGAAATTGGGGCCATCTAAGCCATGGGTTCTCAGCGCTTCAACCCAACGTTGGAGTCCATAGTGAACCAATATCCGATATCTAATACACTTTCAAATATTAAACTTTCGGTCAGGGCACGTATGAAGCCCTTACTGTTGCGGGACGGAAAGGAAAGGCAGTGTTAGCGGAGAAACTCAGGCGTACCTTCGATGAACAATCCCGATGCTCAATGAACTATGAGGCTGCCATATCAAGACAAAAATTTACCCTGCCCTCGCAGATGCGCCGAAGGGCATGGACCCTCTGCACAGCGAATGCTGGACTCGGTGTCAGAGACCACGAGAGATTTCAAGTCTGCCAAATCCTTTTGATATGTGCGTTTATTCGGTTCGGCCAACGACAACCGGTGAGTCCAATAACGCTCTAGTCATGGATATGAAGGCGAAATTCTCGGATTTGCGGAAATCATTGCCACCTCATGGTCGTTGCTCCCTCACACGCACTTGTCGCACACTCGTATGGCATAATTAGCAGCTTGTTGGGGAGGCAAGACTTCTTGGTATCCATAATTGCTCGCCAAAACTCGGCTGCTTAGCTGCAGGGATACTGGCGGCTAACGTAGCCATCCATTCCTCACTTCCATCATTGCGGGGTTTTTGCTCAACATGTATTCCGCAATCACTCAAGGTTCCATCAGCTTAAAACTGCGTTTATGGTTTCACCAAGCTCTGTACGTGGAAAATGAACTACGAAAGTGTAGCCTGTCTCGAATTTGGCGAAGGCAATACCGACGTCGACCCCAATGTCTTGAAACGTAGGTTCCAGTTCACTCGACTGGCCCGCGAGACAATGCTCACGTCTTCATCAAAGACCTACCCGAAGGCTGTAACATCTCATCCACGGAAAAGCATGGTGTCAGCTTTTGGGCGAGCATTGGCCGAATCGACGTCTCGCTCGGCGATGAGACACGGCAGTCATTCTTCATCAAGGTCGTCTCAGGGGAACTCGGCAAGAACATGGTCATGAGTGAATTTGAGTCGATGAATGCCCTACACGATGTCGTGCCAAATTTCGTACCCAGGCCTATTGCTTGGGGCACGTATGTGTCCGCTCCCGACACCCACTTCTTCCTCTGCGAATTTCGAGTGATGAAAGATGATATGCCCGAGACACACACGTTCGCAGCACTTCTCTCGACTTTACACCAGAAGAGCGTCTCTCCCAACGGGAAGTTTGGATTCCATGTTACTACCTTCGCTGGTAATCTGCCCCAATCGGTGGCGTGGGAGGACAGTTGGGAAACTTTCTTCGCCAAGAGTATGAGGCAGGCGTTGGATCTTGAGATTGAGAGAAAAGGACCCAGCGATGAGCTCGATGAGCTTAGTCTGGCTCTGTTTGATGAGGTTATTCCGAGACTCCTGAGACCGCTCGAGAGTGAGGGTCGGTCAGTCAAGCCTTCGCTTGTTCATGGGGATCTCTGGTACGCGAATGCCGGAATCGATGTCGGTACAGGACAGCCTCTTGTCTTCGATTCTTGCTGCTTCTTTGCGCACAACGAATGTGAGTTATGCTTAGGGACAGATGCAGTTGCTTCGGCTAACAAGATGGTGATGAAGATGAGTTCGGCCAATGGCGACCAGCTTGTAATAAATTTGGAGCTGAATACATCGCCGCATACAACTCGTTTGTTCAGATTTCGGCCCCAAAAGAAGACTTTGAAGGTCGTTTGGACCTCTACCGACTGTGAGATACCAAATGCCGTTCCTTTTCTCCTTGCGTAACTGACACAAAAGCAGACGATTTGACACACACGTGTCAGCGCTTTTCGTTGACAACGAGACTCTTCGAACACAGTAAGATAATCTCAACGACTCCTGATGCATTTGTTAATCTATTCTGGCAGGGTCCTTGATGTCATGAGAGACTTGGTTTTCAGGTACGGTCAGTGACGAATGGTTCAAGTGAATATTATGATGTTTCTTCTTAGTAGCCCGCATGTCCTAAATAAGGAGGGAGAGCATTCTGTACAAGTCAGAAGATCGAGTCGCTCTAGCGAACTGTGACAGGACGTGTGCCTTTATTGCCATAGCACGCATGTTAATTGAGAGCACGATACCATACGCTGGTGCACTGTAAGGCAACTAAATCCCAACTCTGGCGATTTACGGCAACTTACCAAGAGACCGACCTAACAAAATCCTAGACAAATTTTGCAAGAATGATTGTGAATGAGACTAATCTGGACTTGGCCTAGCAGGGCGAAATGAACTAGGATCGCTTGAATATGCCATCTTGGCCTGTGAGATCAACGGTCCATCTTAGTGGGATGAGTGAGGTTAGTTAACTTGATCCGAAACCAACAATATACAAAGACTTGTTAAAGCTACTAAAATGACCAGAGTCTGGCAAAACTGGCAGAAGCCACTAATTCGGCGGCCAACCATCTCTGTTAGTATCATCTGGGCTACAAATATCAACGCAGTAACTAAGTGCGAGTGTTTCGAATTTTCTGAAAACAAACCAGTAATATACGAATCCACCCCTTGTCAGGAGTGATTACCTTCAACTCAATTCACACGTGTCAGAAGAGCCTGTCGTGCTTGCGACTTTCGGGGGAATCCAGGAAATCCCCCATTTCGAATGGTTAAAGAATTGCGAAGATTAAACCATGCCTCTGAGAACAGTTAAATCTATCAAATAGTTAGTTTAAATTACATTTTTATTACTGCGTACCAGCTCTCTGAGACGTGAGGAAGCTCTCGGGTTATCCTATCCCTAATTAGTTTATAACATCTGAGCTCCCCATGACGGCTGCGGCGGGGACTCCGCCAGGAACACCATTTTCCGGTGCCCAACCACACCGGAAGTAGACTCGCAGCTCAACGCTCCCTCCTAACGCTAATTGAGACTTCACGATCGGTATGTCCAATAGATAAATACGTCCGTTCCGTTAAAGGTCAAGACCCAGACGTTGCTAGCTATTGCTAGGGACGTTTACATATAGTTCAAGGGTACCCCCTTCTACAGTGATATGCGATGGCCAACTTTGGGTGCGAAAGTATGAGCATATTGAGCTCATGTCCAAGATCTCGAGCATCAAGAGAAGATCCAGCCAGATGAAAGAAGATTTACTGACAAGGACTGTGCTGTCGTAACGGTCACAGTAGATCACGTTGCAATAGACGATGGTGAAGTGGTTGAAGTACATCAAAGGGATCTTAGGAGTGGACGGATCTGACATTTTGATGTCTAGGGAGCGTAATCCAAGAATCACATAAAGACACCTGTTGGGTTAATGTGGAGGAAAGTAATAGGTACGTGACCGGGCTTCAACATGTACAGCAAGCCACATCGACATACCACCTCGAAGTTTGTATATACTCTTTAGCCAATCTCTTCTATGTCATCGATGAACAGCTGGGACTCTTGGTGCATAGTGATCGTCAAAACTCATGTTCCTACTAATAACTAGTGGTATCACATCAGACAAGCTGCTCCTTCGATGTTGCGACGAGGCGCTCCTCTCGCATCAAGCCGCACCTGGATCTATGGGATCATTCGTCTGCTTTGGCCATGAGGCAAGCAAGCTAACAGATCAATGTTAAGGCCTAAAATGTGACATTGGAGCTTTCTGGATGTGACACCCGTCCTGCTTTCCTCCCTGCTTTTCCGCGTAGCTTTAGCCGAAGATTGACAACCCAGCAAACCAAGGGTGCTCACCCCTTCCCAACAACCGCACCATATCTCCGAGACATCTACCGACGGTCCAGACCTTGATAGAGGTCTTTGCGCAATGCAACAACGGCACGTGGATGGCCTCCGATGACGACCCCTGGACGTGCTAGGCAGCGCTATTTCCCCAGATTTCGACGCCAGTGACCGCACTATTTCCCCACGCGGTCTAGACCTTGCCTCTGCTACTTCTCTGGAATTGTACGTCGGATCGGGATATGGTCGGCAGGAAATCGATTTTCTGTCGGTGCTGGTGCCAGCTTGCGTCGTACTGTCCCTCGGAAGGATCACCCGCGTTGAGTACTATATCATCACAGAACCGATCAGCATGTCTTCGAAAACAGTTCAAGCAGTCCAAGTCTTCTCAACTTGTTGTCCCTGCTATCTGCCACTGGTCGAGATTCAACCATGTCACTCGAGAAGGAAGATCATGTCTATGTCCAGGCCGACCATGTGGAACACTCGATGGAAGACCATGACCAGATCGGGCCAGGCTACTGGCGGTCGTTTCGCTTTCTGGGCACCCTCGCCGCGATTGTGTTGATGGCCGATACGCTCTTCATCGGATATTCCATGCCTGTAAGTCTCAGTCCAACATGTCTCAAACGTCTCATTGAAACTGAGTCTAATATTGGAACCCAGATCAACGTTCTCTCAGTCATCAACGCCGATATTGGTTCGCTCATCTCCTCCTCAAGCACTTATCTACTGACACGAAACCAGGCCCTTCACCAAACATCTACCTCGTCACCCTCACCTTTACCCTCGTCAGCGGCGTGCTGCTCCTGATCATCGGCCGCTTCAGCGACATCCTCGGCGGCGGTACTTCATGACTGGCGCGCAGCTTTTCGCCATCGTCGGATCCATCGTCTGCGCTCGCGCAACGAACGTCAACACCGTGGTGGCGGGGACGGTCCTCACGGGCATAGCCGGCGGCACCCAGCAGCTATACATACTTCTCATCAAGGAGATTGTTCCCAAAAAGTACCGCATCTATGGCCAGGCTGCCATCACGCTCGGTATCTTCCCCACGCTTGGGTTCGGTCCGGCCATCGCGCGGGCCCTTGTCGAGTATACCGAGCTCGGTTGGAGGTGAGAGTGTCTAGAGATGAGCATCAGCAGAGGCAAGGCACAACGGCATCATCGGCCTCATGTCGGTATGTAGGAAGCCTTCATCGAACAGCCCAGGACTGACCTGGCCTGTCTAGAGCACAACTGGAGCCAGTCTGGCTATTGAGGAGATCATCGTCTCACCCTTCTTCAAGCTGGTAGGGCGGCCCAACTGGCAGTTGGCTACTGCGAGTGTTTTCCTGGCGGTCTTCTCGGCTCTGATGTCTCTCGTCGACGAGAACAGGCAGGGCTTTAGTATCGCGGTAAGCATCGAGTAGTCGAGTTGCTAACGAGGACAAGTTGACCATCCTCGGTGGTCTCGGTGTCGGCTGGGTCGAAGCCGTCGCGATCTTGATTGCTGGCTTGGTCGTGCCGCCCGGGGATATCGGTGCTGCGCAGGGTCTCTTTGCCTCGATGCGCGCCATCACCGGTACTATCGCCTGTGAGTGACTCTTCCTATGGGATGATGAGTTATACTAATCAGGCTTACCCTCTGCGCAGTGAGCATCCATGTTTCCATCTTCACAGACAAGCAGACGGCCTTTCTTCCACGCGACATCACCGCTGCTGTCACAAAAGCCGGCCTGCCTGAGAGCAGTCTTCCAGACCTCTTCGCCGCAATCGGCAACGGAACCAGCTCGGCCTTCGACAGCGTCCCAGGCATAAACGCGACCATTCTCGCCGCCATCAACGAGGGGACGAAGACGGGATACAAGAACACTTTCCAAATTGTGTACTTGTCTAGCCTAGCGTTTGGGACCATCGCCATCATCTCGGCGTTCTTCGTACAGGACGTGTCGCATCTTCTGACGGGGTTCGTCAACAAGAAGATCCACACACCTCATCTGAAGAGGAGGGAGAAGGATGATGACATGGCTGAGAAGGTATAGGCCGATGTATTGGTGGTGGGATACGCGGTTGTTGGTAGTTCGTAGGTTCTGTCTGGGGTACTGTTGCTTCGTTTCTGTTGTCTCGTGGGAGGAGGCTGGGGCACATGCTACCTAATGAATCACACACGTCAGTTGAGCCAAGGCAGAGCTGATGGGTGCAGTATTGGGTCAACGGAGTAAATCAAGAAGTACTTAATGATCATTCTAATAACTCGATTACGTTGGAGTCCTTCTTTGGGGTGTTCTCACGGTGTTGGATCGAATCTCGAGAGGCTCTAGTATTCGTTTTAGGGCTGCTCAGGTTAGGCAGCTAGTGTTTATGCCAGGGCCAGAGGTTATGTTAGGGATAATACATGCATGGCTTGCTGCAGGACTCCGCGAAAGAACTTGTTATTGTTATGGGGCTAAGTGAAACGAGAATATCATACCTCTTTAGTGCCTAGGGCCTCGTTTCCCCTGTCAATGCGAGTCTTGCTGGTAAGCCAAGATGACGAAAGGCAGCAGGGTGGAAATTCACGTTCCACGGCCTTCTTCCTGCAGGCATAACAGAAGCCATGCGTATTGACATGCATATCTTTCGAAAAATAAGGGACCAGGGTGGGGGCCGGAGGGCAATCCGGGGGCAGCTGGCAAACGGCCCGGAGGCACCAATGTTTTTTGCTCTTAAGTTCCCTTCACTTCTATTTGTTTTTGGTGCCTCCTCCAACACTTGTTTTCCTCACCCTCTCTTGGTACAAAACTCCGCACATCATCTTTGTTCCACAACATCTCAAGCCTTCCTGGTAGTTGTTCACTCCAGTTTCCGTTCATCTCGTTTATTCCATTTATCCGCCGTTCATAGGCCAGAACCTCCTCCCGCCTGCTCTTTTCACGTTCTCTCATCCTCAAGATGTCTGCTTAGGGAACCAGCATCTTTTCAAATGAAGCCGCCGATTTGCACCTCCGGCAGATCGACGAGCTCGCACGAGAACTCATCGTCTTCCCTGAACACGAAGACCCCGAGGCGTTCTCCCTCTTCCCGACAGGGCAGGAGGAGATCTCTCGCATCGTCCGCTTGCTCGAAAACGGGCTTCTGGATTCTCTCGTCCAGGCGATTCGTACACGCTTCCACGATGCTGAGTACGCCCGCAACGACATGTATGCACTTTTGATCCTCAGCGCCATGCATATCGGCGTCAGGATGAGGCGTGAGTACATCACCAACACCCAGGCCTTGAGCTATCGGTTCCTCTCTCCTTTCCATCATCTACAGACCCAGACCGCCTGCAACGGGTACAAGAACGACGGGACACCTTGGGTCTTCGAGAACCAGAATCAAAGAAACATCGCCTTGCGCACGACTGGACGAGCTCCTCCCGGAGTTGGCAACGGGATTGGGTATGCTTGACCATCCTAAACAAATCCTTCTCTTGATACGTTTAGCTAACTCCTCAGACACTCGCTGGACGAGTTACCCCACCTCGAGTGCCGAAGCATTTCCTGCAGTGTGTGTGGAAGTACCACACTCACGAAATCTTGCGACACCTGCGACATGATAAGTTATTGCAGCAACAGCTGCTGGCAGTCTGACTCTGCTTGGCACCGATTTATGTGCCAGAAGAACAAGGCCCAGGCTGGCCGGGCTGCTGCTGCTGGTGCTCGCACAGCTGGGGGGAACCAAGTCGTATCTGGACGGGCTGGTGAGAGCAGCCGCGTCGGCGCTCTTCAGAACAGCACCTCCTACCATCGACACAGTCGCCAAAACAGCAATGTCGTGTCCATGCGTGCTGGTGGGTTCCCGACTCGTCCAAGAAGTAACGCCATCATGCGTGCTGGTGAGAGCAGCCGCATGATGGCTTACCCGACGCTTCAGAGCAGGTCCGCACACAATGTTCCATCTATCGAGCGTAACACGGTCCTTTCTGGCCCTCGCGGCGAGAGCAACGGCGCCCCTGCCCAGCAGCCATGCGGCCCCGGAGCCGAGCCAGTGCCCCGCCCCCACGAGACCCGAGAGCAGGAGACTGCTCGACTGATTCAAACCGCGAGACTGGCCGTGGGAGTCTACCAGAGAAAGTACCAGTGGCAGCAACGCCGCTTGGGCAACATTCTTGAGGAAGACGAAGACGACGACGAGGAAGTTGACCAGCCCGAGACCCGGCAAGACGCAGAATCTGACCCAGAGGACCGTTTTGCGCACTTCCTCCGACTCAACTTCCAGGCGGACGAGGACGTTCGATATCACGACTTCTCTCTGCCTCGCCGTTCGAGCGTCCGGGCCAACCAGCCCGAGCAGATCACCGTTCTTGAGGCCCTGCGTGGATCTGAGGAGCCCCGCGCCGAACCCCGGGTAAGTCAGCTGACCACTTCCGAGCCCAAGTCTCCGGATGTCAAATCTGAGGAGGTGAGGCCTGAGGCACGTTCTCTCGAGAACGCCCCTACGGCTTCTCGCTCCGAAGACGATGACACTGATGAACCAAGATGAGCATCGTGCTAATACACTCTAGGCCGCCCACCAACCTTGGTGGAAGAAGGTCTTTGCCTTCTTTAGTTCTGTCTGGCGCAGAGACTAAATGTCTCTGTTTAGGATCAAGATCCTAAGGCTCTATTTAGGGCAACGATCTCGCGACTTTGTTTAGGGCTTTGACCCTTAGGCTTCCTGGTATCAGCAATTAGGCCCTACGAAACATGTTTAAAGTCAGTACATGCCCCTCCTTATTCCTGTTCCTCGTTCTAACAACGCGTCATCTCCAGCTTGTATCAATTCATCAGATCATCAACGGATATCATCCGCTTCAATTTGGCACGGCAGCCACCACTTCAGCTCGAATTCTACAGCAACATTCAGCAAACAGGACGTGGCGAGTAGGAAATCAAGGGAAGAAAGGATTTTATTAGTGTATTCCAATGGGGTGCTAGAAACTTCAACAGAAATTCTGCTTGTACAAATAATACTGGTCCTGCTTCACGTCCATTCCAAGTCGTCCATCGTTCTAGATCATCACACCTAGCTATCCAGTTCTTCTAAAAGATCGATTACATCATGGCAAATAAGAGGACAGCGGCTACCAAGGGAGCCAGATACGGCGCGTGCTGTGAAGCAGAATTCGGCGCGTCGGTCGCAGACGGGGTCGCAGTAGCCGAGGCATCAGCTTCAGTGACCGAAGCCTCCGTTCCAGTGGCCGAGGAAGCAGATCCAGAGGTCGAGGCAGGGGTGGTGGCCGTGGTGGTAGCAGTGCTAGCAGCGTCCTTCAACGCCTCGTAGCGCTCAACCACAAAGTCGACGACTTCCTCGTCGTACGTGGTGAAGTACGACCCGTGCACATCCGTGTCGTTACCCCGGTCGCAGTAGGTGTCGCCGGTGTCGCAGAAGGACCGCAGAATGTCGCCGTAGTTCTCCTCGCAAAAGGTGACGTTGTCGCGGGCGAAAATCTACGTTTGGGTGGCATTTTGTTAGCATCTGAAACAAGTGACACGACGCGGAGGGGGAGGGAGACACAACATACGCCGTCCTTCTTGCTCGTGCCCCGATTGAAGGTAGCGTCGGCCACGTGGCTGGGGTCTCCGAAGAGGATGATGGCGGCGACTATGTGGTGTCCAGTTAGCCCAGCCGGTCGATTTCACGTTGTCGGGATGACGAGCGCTGCGGAAGCTGCTCTCTGTCTCACTCACCGTAGTTGAGGACAAAGTCGGACGGCAGGGCGTCAAGCTCCGAGAAGCCGCCACCCGCTCCACCGCAGAACGCATCGTCGGCGACCTGGCCGCCCTATTTGCTTGAAGTGAGTGTGCTGTTGCGTGCCGGGGAAAGACGCAGACTTACCTGGGAGTAGCCAAGCACGGCGAACTTGGCATCTGGACACGCCTCGTGGTAGTTCATAATCACCTCCTGCAGCTCCTTGACGCCCTCCTTCTCCGAGTCGACGTAGCTGGGGTCGCTGAAGGAAGCCGGATAGTCCAGCGGCTCGATGACCGAGTCGTCAATGCGATCGGCCACGTCCTCGGCCACGGTGCTGCCGAAGATGCCGCTGCCCTCGCTCTCGCCGGTGCCGCGCGCGACAATCATGTACAGCCCGTCGGTGCAGTTCTTCTGGGCGAGGGCGCCGCCGACGGCCAGCAGCGCCAGGGGGAGAGCAATGGGACGACGCATCGTGGACGAGTTAGAGAATGAGACGAAGAACGGCGGGTGCGATGATGCGGATGGACAAGCACTGGAGGGGGAAGATGGGGCACAAACAAGCGGGCGACCCCAGTAATTAAAGAGCGAGATGGAGATGAGTCGTGGGGCCGAGTGAACGGGGAGCTTCTTTTTTTCTACGACGACATGGCAAACATAACATGAGGGAGAATCGACAAGGGAAGGGAAGGGATTCCATCCTCGAACGGCATGATGCCTGCATTTCACCCAGCATCTCCAGCCTCCAGACGCGCCCACGGCCGGCGCATTGCCTGCAGAGGCTCTAGTTGCATCTTGTTAGCTACAGTGGTGTAGCTCGCTCTTCCGTCCCGGTCGCATTTCCCCCGCAAAAGCAAACCGGGGGTGGTGTTGATCTAATGCAGGTTCGTCACCCCCGGCCGGGTCTGTTGGTGCCCGCTAGTAAGTCGTGGCTCGTCCGGCTGTCGTGGCCGGCCAGGTGTCGCCTTTTCTGGATTCCAAGCTTTGCTACGTTGGCTTTTGAGGTTTCATCCGGTTGTGGCTATATAGTCTACATAGGTGCAGGGAGGAGGTAAACGTGGCTGTGCAGGACGACTGAACCCTGAGAACAACAATGGCAATGAGGTCAGCTCAGGATGACTTGCACTAAAGAAAGCAGCCTTGTCCCAGATCGACACGCCCAGCCGGAAAGCCCTGGTCCTTTTGCGCGATGCCAGATCCAAAGAGGCAGCTCTCCCGCACCCTTGGAGTCACCGTCCAGATCCACGGACGAGTATCTTGGTGAACTTATTAGGGACAAATTCCCAGGCGAAGAAAAGGGTTCAAATTTCAGCTGAAGGTTCCATAGATCTCGTCGCGCTGTTGATCCCAACGTCCGTCCCGGCCCATCCGTAATCTAATCGCATTGCTACTCCAGATAATGCCCCGCTCTCATTCCTGAGCCAGCGTGCTTCGTATATGTGTGTGTGCGTTGTAGCATTTATTACTTTATTATCCGGTAATTCACCATAATCTATTCCTTCCCAGCTTTCCCTTTTCATATTTCCACGGTATTTCGGTGACCTGGGCCTGGAGCTGCCGTGCTCTCGGGCCGTCTGAAACCCCACCAGGAGTCGCAGCCAAACGCCAGGTCAGATCACAAGCAACTGCCAACTGGCCTGGCAGCTCAAACCAAACCGTTGGTCGTGAGCAAAACCCTTCTTAAAGTTCCCCATCTTCTCATGCTTTACGCGAAAGCAAGGCGGTTTTGATGTTCAATTACTAGTGCAGCCAATGCCCCTGCAAATGCAGAAGAATGCAGATCGCCAGGGCCCAGGAAAACAATCGCACGGTCGAGAACCATTCCCAATCTTGACGCCTTCGCCATTCAAGGACTCTCTAAAAATCACTCGTCGGCCCCATCGCCTTGATTCTTACCAGATGTCGCGTCTACACAGATGCGTCAGACAAGGTGGTGGGCTGCTGACGCGTTTTCGAGGCTATGGGTGTGGGTGCTCGCAAGTCAAATCAGGCTGGAACTCGGCCATCGGTTTATTATGATCTCGGTCTCACTGTAGGTACTTGTATTACTGGTATCAGCAGCGCGAAAAGAACGGCGTTGTACAAGAAAGTAACCGTTCCTCCAGTTCTTCTGGCCCCCAACGGTGTCCAGCGTTGGCTGACATGGCCACACGCACCAGCACATTCCGCTCCCTAGACCTAAAATAGCCATCGACACACGCCGACATCTCTCTGCCAATCTAGAACGCCTTCCAGCCAAAGAAACAAAGCCCTTAGATGCTACACAAAGTCTCCAACGCCAAGCCTCCAGTCCCCCCATCACATCAACCGTCCACATCTCCCCCTTCATTGCAGCTCAACGGGTGTCGAGTCCCTGTGCCTCTCTGAGGGCAGTTCGCTCGGAGGCTGTGGCGTAGTTTCGGGCTTCGGCACGGGCGACGTCTGAGGCACGAACGTCCCGTCCTGGTAGAACTGGTGTTCGCCGCCCGTGGCAGGCATTCCTTGCGTTACGAACGCTCCATCCTGGTAAAATTGGTGCTCGCCGCCCATAGACGGAGTGCTCTGCGCCACGGGTTGGTATCCGGGAAGTGGTATATGAGGCGAGCCCTGGTATGGCGCTGGGGGTTGGCTCATCTGTGCTGCTTGTGCCGCGTCTCGTTCGGCTTTGGCAGCCTTCTTCTTCTGGAAGCGGATGAACCAAAAGCCAAATCCAAGGAAGACTATCAGTGCTAATCCACCGACGACACCGCCAACGATGGCCCCTACCGGCGTGTCTGAGCCTGAATCGTCCGAATCCCCCTCTTCGGTCTGTATAGCGTTCCTTCCGGTGCCGCTACCGGTTGCGTAGGTACTGAGGGTCGTCCTCACGTCAATTTGGGTCGTAATTCCGCTCCTCGTTACTGTGCTCGTTCGGTTCTCAACAGGAGTCTCGAAAACGGACATCTCTCCCGAAACTTCGGCGATGCCACACAAGTAGCCCGTCAGGTTATCATCGTCGTCTTCGCCATCCTTGATGGCGGTTACGCAAGCGGGATAATTGGTGTCGAGACTAAGTTGGTTTTGTTAGATACAGATTAGTTTCACGAGGGCTGAAAGGACGAAGACGAACCAGCACAGCTCCCTAGGCGGCGCAGAGGCTCCGGATGTACAAGAAGTGTGGGAGCTTTCGTAGCATGTCGTAAATGCGGTTGGCCCACAAGCGAAATGCGTGTCGATAGTTCCGCAAGTGAAAGTACCGCAATCAACGGGTTCCCAACGCTCTGAGGAATCTGAGGTTATTAGCCAGCCATTCTTCATACGTGTCTGGACAGAATTCGGCAGGGAAAGTAATTACCGGTACTCCAAGTATAAAAGCCGCACGTGTTTTCCGCATTTTGGCGGATGGCTAGCTCATTGCGTGGTCCATGATAATAACCTCCTACATACAGCGGCGGCGCGGTGATATACAGGTCTCTCTGCTCATCGTTGGGTGCTCTTGGCGCAACTGTCTGTCGGGCTCTATGCATCGCTCGGACACTAAATCGGCAAGCAGGAAGGTCGAGGGTTTGGAGGAAGTCGTCGGCACTGATCGGAAAGAAAAGGTTAGTGATGTGAACCCAACTGACGGCGAGAATCGTACCGGATATCCAAGGGAGGTAGATACAAGAAACAGTTTCAGAATGCCCAAGGACTCTCTCAGAAGATGGAGAGCCTTGGTTTATTCAGTCTGGGGAAGGTGACTTTCCATTCTGGCTAGCATCAAGGGTCGGCGCTGAGGGGGCTTGGGTCTTATGCTGATGCGAAGCCTTGCCCGTGGAACCAGGCCAAGCATCCTTTAGATGCTGAATGACGACTTCCGCATCCATGAGGGGATTATTTGCCAATCAGGAGCCGAGTTCCAGTACGAGCCTTGGCATCAAGCGAGGCGTTGGGCATTTCGACAATCGCTAGACACCCAGCCTATTGGTATCCTCTTGTGTTGGGGGCCATGCACGTGAGAAAGGCTTGCCGCCATCGACCCCGTTGCTACCAGACTGCAAGCCATGATAAAGACTTGCTCTTCTGGGCGACTTGAATTGCACATTGCTAGAAGTTGGTGTGTCAGCTCTGCAGCTCGGTCCAGTGAAATGGATCCGGGGCACCCTCTTCGCCTCCTGATCTCAGCCTACTCTATTTTTGCGGAGTCGAACGCTCTGGTAGCCTGACTCAGAAAGATCTTCGTGTCTGCGGTATTCAGCTGCTACAAGACATGCAGCACTGTGGTCGGTGTTGCTTATCAGTTCATCATCCTTTCCTTTGGGCCGAGCCTCGAATGGTAAAGGGTGCACACATCCACCTACAGTTCAATAGTTCAGGCGACGTAGGTGTTCAGAGCGAATGGTCCTTAGGGGCGACAGCCTCGATGATTAAGTTCTTGTGAAGAAGGATTTCTTCTGGGGCAGTGCTTGGCAGGAGTCTTCGGGGGGTCGGTCGGTAAGGGTCGAGTTCTCGAGTTCTTTGGGGCGGCTTTGGTATTCTTCGAAGGGGATCGAGAGGTCACCGGGTAAGAACCTAGCAAAGGTCAAATTTGCTCGGGTTAATCGACAGTCTCAAGTCACGCAGTCTAGGAAGCAATACCTCGTATCGAGCTTCTCTTCTACTTCCATAGCGAGAATGGTAGCAAGGCTGGGGGCGTATGGCACTGCAAAGTTTAGGTCAGCTTAGCGATCTCAAGCGCACTGCCTCGTTTGGGGGCCAAGAAACGTCGAACGTAGCAGAGCATAAGTTAAAAGGGCACTAAGTCCGTCTATTTTCCTTGCAAGTGCTGATGAAAACTTAGGTAGCTGTAGGTACTAAGGATACTGAAGCTGATGAGGACTTACTTTAGGTAGCCGTATGTACTAAGGATCTTCCTAAACCCTTAGTACCTACGACTAGTCAATCTTCGGCTCTGACTGTCTGCTGAGGCGCCTGACCAGGCGAGTCATCGTCCATACTCCAGAGATATATTTCAGGTGTATCCCATACATCACCTAGGGGTATTCCAGGGCGGTGTTGTCTGAACAGGTGTATTGTTGGTCGCCGTTCGCGGTTCCTATAGCTCGCCAGTCGGTCAGTTCGAAGGTGTCATTTCTTTGACGAGCAAGTTAGTTCCTAACCTTTGTGTGGGCTTCTCTTGCCTAGGTACGGAGATGTTTCTCATGATGGATCGCGGGTACTGCTCTCAGGGTCAATGTCGTGGAGGGGAGTGCTCGTGGATCGCGGTACCCGCTGCCCCGCGTGACGAAATGAAACATTCTGGGGTAGTGCCAAGAAAAGCTTGGCGTTCGTTTCGAGGGGTCGGGGTAGATCTCTGGGGGTAACCAGGTCGGCTTTCGGGTATCTGATGCTTGCTTCGATGGAGTCTTGTGCCTGTCCAAGGTCAGACCATTGGTGGGTGTGGGGTGGTGATCCTCGTCAGGACCTGGGAGCAAGGGAGATCGTTTCAGCGTACCAGACCACCTCTCATCTCGCAATCTCCTAGATGAAAGAAGAGGCCTTTCTCGTGGAAGCACTCCTTGAATCGTCGATTTCTCGTTTTCGTGGGTGTAAGGCCGTGGTGCAAACGAGCTCGTCGAGGAGAGTGTGGATGCAAGTGTGTGGCTAGGTAGACGCTGTCGACTGTCAGCACACGCCTAAGGCTAGGAAATCCCACCTTAGCCACAACACCAGGCGAGGAACCGTGCTCTCACCCTCCCGCAGTCCCGCTTGACTCACCCTCAGCTCCAGGAGCTTCAGTCAGTCACGCCGAAGACCAGTTACTTGACCTGTATTGATTCCCGAGTTGACCCTTCGAAGAATCACACCGCAGCAGTGTCTCCCTCCCTCCCTGTCCAAGAAACATCGCAGCAGAAAACAGCCCCGCCACATCGTCGGGTTCCTGCATCCGCGACACTCCAGCCCCTCCACCGTCCCCTTGCACAAACACGCTGCCAGACCGGATTTCCCTTACATAAGACCCTCCCGTCACTGCAATGGGTGGGTCAGCGTTTGCCACAGGCGACAGTCCCCTGTTCACGCCGCGGATGCCCAAGGACGTCTACAACATCGTCAAGACACAGTGCAATGCCATCTTGAGGGAGCAATATGTCTGCGTGGCGTCCCCCATCGACGGACCCGGCAAACAGGACTTTGGAGACGTCGACTTCCTCCTGGCCTGGCCGCTGAATCCATCCGCAAGCAAAGCAGACGCTATCGACGCCATCGCTAGAGCCCTCAACGCAACGCGAACCATCGTGGACAAGGGAAAGGATATTTCAGGGCATTTTGCTTTGCCTTGGCCGTCCGAGACTTCACTCCCCCGGGACGACACTGTGCAAGAAGCACTTGGGATCAACTCCCAGAGCAGCGACCACCCAGCAACAGCAGAACATCAAGAGGAACGCCAGTCGAAGCAGAAGCCATCGCAGACTGATCCCACCCAGCTCCCATCGTTTACTGCGTCTTGTGAGGCGAGCGAAATTCAAACAAGCAGCGTAAGTCACACCCAAAGCATCCTGTCTTGAGGCTAATCTGACTTTCTGCAGACGGTCCACTCCGACCAGCCATACCAAGCGACCCAAGATCAAGAGCGATTCATCCAAGTAGACGTTCGAGTCTGCGACTCCATTGAGTACTTCGAGTGGATGCTTTTCAAGCACGCCCACGGCGATGTCTGGAACCTCCTCGGGACGACCATCCGCCCCTACGGCCTCAGCGTCGACGAGTGCGCCCTCTGGCTGCGAATCCCTGAGATTGAAGCCTTCAACCGAAACCGAGCCAAGGTCTTCCTCACCGGCAACCCTACCGAGATTCTCAAGTTCCTTGGCCTCCCAATCGATGACTTCTGGACCGAGCCGTTCCAAGATCTTGACGCCATGTACGAGTATGTCGCCCGCTGCAGACTGTTCTGGGTTACTCCTCTGAGTCCAGAGCAGGCAGAGCTAGAACAGGACCGGAAGAGGCTCAAGGCCAACGATCGGAAACGAATGAACCAGCGCCCTGGCTTCCGGAAGTGGGTTGAGGAGTTCAAACCTCAGTGTCGCCAAGACGGCCGCTTCCTCGTTAACCCGACCACTCGAGAGCAGGTCGCCGAAGAGGCCTTTGCCTGGTTCCACGTCAAAAGCGAGTTTGAGGCTCGGCGGATGGAGTTCCTACGAGAGAAGCAGAAGGACATGGTCTGGAACAAGATCATCAAGGGCGCCGTGCCTGACGCTGATCCATCGAATCAAGTCTCGATCCTCTACCGATCCTGCCTCATCAAGGCCCTAAAGCGAGTCATTCTTGAGGGCGATGAGCGATATGGCGTGCTACCTGAGCAGAGCTTGCAAGACGAGGACGGCTTCTACATCACCGAGGATGTGATTGATTTTATTAACCGGCGACAATGTGAGATCGGCAGGGTGGCTATGGACATCAACCAAGCTGGCTATGAGAAGAAAAAGGCGGCCAAAGCAGCTGAGAAGGAGTTGAAAGCAGTCGAACAAGAGCGGAAGGCTCTCGAGTCGCTGTGGTCTGTTTTCTTCCAGAGTTTCTCGCCGCATATGCTAACCACGCCACAGATAAAACAACGAAATTCTACCTCCCCGTTTCCGTCCCGATCCAGAGCAATACACGATAGAACTCCCCAATGTTCTGAAGACTAGAGAGTTCAAGACCGTTATACCGACACTACGAGCCATAAGAGCATGGTATTTTGTGCAAGGGAAGGAGAAAAGGGAAGGAGTGCGAAGGGAATAGTGAGCTCAAAATGCCGCGTTTAATCCCAGGTGAAACCGAAGTTCATCAGCGAACGAGCCCACACGTGAAAGATAACCTACGACTTTTGGGGGAGTTTCTGGCCAGGATGGGCTCTAGAGGAGACAAATATGGGCATATGGGCTAAAAAAGGAGAGCACATCAGCAGAGACATCACGATAATTAGAGCTTCGACAAGATCAAGCAAGTATAGAGGTTTGAAGCTGGGGGTGTTTTGATTCTTCCTGAAATCTTTTCTTTCTGCTTCTGACTTCCGTCGTCTTCCCACAGCGTCCAGGGCTCAAGTTCGCCTTCATCTTGCTGCTTCCAACCTCCATCATCTCCCCCTTCCATCCAAGGCTCAAGTTCGCCCTCCCCTCTCTACCTCTAGCATCCATCATCTCCCACCTCCATCCAAGGCTCAAGTTCGCCCCCCCTTCTTTCTGCTTCTGACTTCCCCCCCAGCATCCAAGGCTCAAGTTCGCCCTCAGATTGCCTCGCCGATAGCAGGAGTCTCAGACGACCCCTCCTCTCGGTCTGACAGTTCCACGAACAAGCCGCCAGTCGGCTCGTTCTTGGCCTTTGGGGCCGCAGGTTTGCGGAAGCCCAGGCAGGCGAGGATACGCATGACCAGAGTAGGCGAGCTCGCTTCTTCGGCCATCTTGGCTCTGGTAGAGCTGTCAAGGAGGCGTTTAGTGATGTATGCTGGAGTAAGGGAGAGAGGAGATGAAATACCTTGATCGTGAGATGACCGTTGGGTTGAAGATGTTATGGGTAGAGGGGGTTGATCGATGTTTATGTAGAGGGGGATTTGGTCGGTGTTTATGTGAAGAAGAGTTAGGGAGGGAAGTGGCTCGTGACTTCCTGGGTGAAGAGAATGAACTCGATGCTCTCGATATGTGAGTGAAGGAGGAGAAAAGTCTTGGGTAGACCCAAGAGGAAGAGAAATTTTATACCCAGGTGGGCGTGCTGGCACAGCTGTGGCTGCTCAGAATAGGAGCAGTAATGAGAATTCAGCAACGGGGTGTGTTGGGTAGGAGAAGTGGGGGGCACACAACAGTCAAGGGGAGGGCGTTTTCGCGTTTCCAGGAGGGAGTTTACGCGGTCCTAAGTTGTGGGTGAGTTGTGTGCCCCGGGGTGGCAGAAAGGCCTAGGCGGGCAGACATAGGTGAATCGAGTTGTGACTCGGCAACCCTCTTCCTCAGCAACCCCAACACCAACATCAACACCAACACCAACATCAACACCAACACCAGCAGCAACAACACCAGCAGCAGCAACAACAACAACGACGACAACAACAATGTCGTACCCTCCCCCTGGCGGCTGGGTGAGAAGACGTCCCCCCCTGGGCACACAGCCCGAGGACTGGCCCAACCTGAGCCCACAGGAGGCCGAAGACGCCGCGAGGGCCGCGCGCAGGGAGGTGCTCCTCAACCCCATCGCGCCGCCGTACGACCCCGAGCTGCCGATTCTGTGGCTCGACCGGGCGAACCGCCCGATGCTGGACCGTCCCGGCTGGGTGCCCGTCGACCCGGCGCTGAGGGTGCCCGAGGGCGTCGCCGAGATGCCCTCGACCTTCACCGAGTCTCTGGATTGGCAAGCATACAATCCAGAGAACCAACCCACGCGGGCCATTGTGCCCCCTCACGCGCCTCCTCCCAGGCGCCCTCTCCCCTTTCTGCCTCCGACACCTTCGACGACGGTGGCTTCTCTTCCTTCCAGCCCTCCTCGCCGCCCTTCGAGCTCTCCTCGTGCTCGTTCGAGCCCTCCCCCTCCTCCCTCCAGCCCTCCTCCTCCCATGCCCCCTCTCCCACCGGCTGGGTTTTTCCCACCTCGTCGTCCTGCTCCCTTCCCTCCTCCCCCGCTTCGACTCTCTGAGCGTCCTCTCTTACAGTCGTCTCCTACCCCGATTCGACCTCGGAGACCACTTGTTCTGCCCCCTGTCGACCCTAACAGAGTGCCTACTCTTCCCCCTGCGCACCCTCCCCTGCGTCGAGTTCTTCGTTCTATTTCTCCTCGACGAGTTGAAACTCGTCAGCCAGTTGAAACTCGTCAGCCAGTTGAAACGCCGCCTCTTCGTCGCTCTGCGCGTATCGCTGCGCGCATCGTTCCGCGTCCCAGCGTGCGTCTGCCCGTCCACGACAATCACCCGCTTGCCAGCACTGCTCGCCGTCTCCCGCGTCCTCCTACGCCCGCTCGTCCTCGTTCCATGGACGCTCCTCGGCCTACGGCTCGTCCTCATCCTACGATGCCTTCTCAGCCTACAGCTCGTCCTCATTCCATGATGCCTTCTCAGCCTACGGCTCGTCCTCCTCATCATATGATGCCTTCTCAGTCTATGGTTCCTTCTCATCTCCTGATTCCTTCTCGTCCCTTGGCCATTCGTCATCCCAGGGCACTTCCTCATCCCATGGCACTTCCTCATCCCATGGCACCTCCTCGTCCCGCGGCGCCTCGTCATCCCATGGCCCCGCTTCACGTCCGTTTCCGACTTCCTCAGATTCGGCCGCCACCCGTTGGCGAGATCGGCGGCGAGGTCAGCGGCGAGTATGTCTACATCGTCCCGTGGCCTCATGTCCCCCCTATTCTGCCAACGGTTGAAATCCACCTCACCGACGACGAGGAAGAAGAGGATTTATACTCTGCCAACTGACGACCTCACCCCCGCGGCAACTTCAGCAAAGCATACTACTGTGTTCTTTCATCTCTTCATCATGGAATGAGAATCTCTGCACCGCGAGCCGCTGGGCTTGATCTCTATGCCGTTCTGCTTCTTACAAACTGATCTGAGAAGGTTCTTCAAGGTATGTCTTTTTTAACCTTACTTAAACTCAGTGACTTACTCTTCTATTCATCTAGGATGGTTTTCGTTCTTCGTTCATCTTGTTGTTGTTTCTTGTTTTCATTCTCCTCAAGACGATGCCACAGGCTCTCAAACCAGGAGACATCCCAATACCAGATCAGGTTTGTCAACCACATTCATCCTCAACAAGCACCATCTAACCATGTCAACAGAGTTTTGCCTTATTCTCCGATTTTCTGTTTCTCGTCTTTCCGGCCTAGTCAACCTCAGCTAAGGACTAAGGACTAAACCTAGACCAACTTACATTTTACAATGTAGTTAGGTCTCGCGGCCAGGAACTCGGAGGATCTGAACACGCGTTGGACAGGATTTCACAATAGTGAAACGGAGGAATCCTTTGTATGAGTTCTACTTGTTGTAACAAACCATCTCGCGTAACGAGAACGTAAAAATAACCTGCTTTTTCCTCCTTTTGAGGGTTGGCAACTCGGCATTCCCCCGTGATCGTGTATTGGTATCAAGACATCTACTTCTCCCTCTCGTCCAGCATATACAATTCAACAAATTGCTTCTGTCTAGCATTCTTCTAGTCCGTCGTCAGATTCCATAGCCCGTCGCCTAGGAAGTGCGCCTCCTCGATCACGGGCCCCTTGCCCTTGTCCTTGACCTCAGCCGTGCCTGCGACAAGGATACCGACCGCACACGCCTCCTCCTTGCCCTCCGCCATGACGACGACAGGCTCGCCCTCCTCCAACTCACGGCTCCAGCGCCCCTCGGCATCAACGCTCTGCTCCATCTCCTTCCCCTCGACCAGCCCCGGCGCGGCGCCGACAGCGGGGAGCCGGCCCCCCTGGCTCGTCAGGCCGGGGGCCATCAGCGTGGCGCCGGAGAGGACGAAGCGGATGGCGCCGCGGTCGATGCGCACGGTGGGGAAGGCCTGGGGGAAGCGGTGCACCAGGCGCAGGTGCGGGACGATGACGGTGCCGTCGTACTGGAAGAACAGCGGCGTGGCGTCCAGCACGTACAGCGTATTGCGGTCGGGCAGCTTCATGCTGGACAGCGAGGCCTTCTTGGGCAGGATCTCGTCGATGTACGGCGTGAGGAGCGGGTATGTGTTGAGCAGCGACTGGCGGAGGCCGCGCTGGACCGACGACTTGAGCTTCTGCTTGGGGGAGCCCTGGATGCTGGTTAGGGGGGTTAGTTGAGGATTCAGCAGCGGAGCATAGGGAACGGACTCTTTTTTAAACATGATGGCGGTTTGAGGAACGAGTGGCAAGGATAGAATATGACGGGTGAAGCTGGGGAAAGGCTGTCGCTGGTGGTGTCGCGGGTGGTGGTCTGGCGCTGGTGGGGTGGATAGACGTGGACGTGGACGCAAAGTCGACAGAGGTGCCCCGCGGTCGGCGGTGGCGGGGTAAGTCGCGAGATGCAATACGGCGGGGTCTTTGACGATGGCATCACGTACGGGTCACCAGAATATTCACAGATAATTCATGAATATTAGATGCATTTCGTGTTTCATTTCATTCCGTTCCTTAGGGTACACGTTGTCTTTGGTCCCGTCAATCGTACACTCAGCCAGAAGCCGGCCGTTTCTTCAGACATCCATCCATCGCTGTTTTATCCGTGGACAACGTGGGACACGGTGCCGTCCTCCTTCACATGGACGTTCAGTCTGTTCTCCTTGAAGTCCTTGGTGACCATCATGCCCGGCTCGATGATCCGGGTCTCCTCGGGGAGATCCCTCTTGCAGAAGACCTAGACGCCTTGTTAGAACCTTGTCTCAACAGCCAGCTCGCTACCCTGGAGCTCCGCAGATGCACCGAATCACAGGAAGTAGGCCATTCGTTGCAAGTGAGATAGAACATACCGTCTCAGTCGAGGCCTCGTCGCCGAGCTTCTTCCCCACGAGCTTGTTCTGCCACTCCTCGGTCTTGTCGCCGGTGGAGTTGACTCCTGGAACCACGAGAGGCATCTTGGCAGAAGGGTTCGGTTGTGTGTAACTGGGGATATGAGCAGATTTGCTGTTCTGGATGAGATCAAAATCGGTTGGAGAGAGATGCAAGATGGATGGACTGAGTGAGGTATTGCGTAGCTACGTAGTCACCCGCCGACCTGGCTTTATACGGATTCCTGAGGCGGCTTGTAGTGGTGTGTCGTAGGTGATGACGTCGACTCACATGGCTTCCCCAGATTAGGCTATGGCCGTCATGGCAATCGAAACCAGTGGAACAAGTTTGAGAGGGGATGTTTCACACGAAGGGACCAGAGCCAATTTGATATCAAAACGTCACTCCTTTTTTTTTTTATACAAGTTTATCGCAAGCACCAAGTTGCACGGGATGCAAACGGAGTTCAGGATTTTGCCAGCTGGCTGCTCCCCCGTGGCACAGTTGTGCTCGCACTGACCAACCAAGCCGGACGCGACGATCCCATCCATGTCCCCTGGTTGTTTTTTTGTTTGCGGCGGGAGGAGGAAAAGCCGGTTGTCTCCGAGCTGGTTCTGTGTGGTGGTGTGCTTTTCTGATGAGTGAGGGGTCAGTGTGGTTGAAGTAGACAGTTGTTTGAGAGCGGAAGAAGAAGATCTCGGGTCGATCAGCGAAAGGAAGTGCCGGTGAGACAGAACAGCCACAGCTCGTTTACGGTTTGTCACTGACGCTGGGCCATTCGGTCATTCCTGCAGACGGCGGGACGGGAGGGAGCTGATGGGAAAGCCAAAGCAGCAGTGAGACCCAAGAACGGCCAGACCGCGTCAAGAGACAGGATCAAGACGGCCAACTGCGTGCATACATAGTTCGTTTCGTCCATCTCACTCGGGGACCACGACCCGTCTGTCTCCATCTCATGTCAGCGCCAATCTGTTTTCCCACTCTGTCCGCTTCCGCCTTTTCTGCCAAAGTAAGTACTCGGTACATGGGTGCTCCTCAGCCACGGGCTTATGCGTGCGTGGACCCTCCTCTCTCGAAACACGCCCAGTCAAATTACGATTGAGCATCAGGGGCACGCGTCCGCCGCCCCCTAACGAACGGACGCCGAGACGCCGGGAGACCGTGAGACCGAAAATAGCCCTTCTGCTTCTTTCCCCCCCCCCACCGCTTGTTTCTCTTAGATGGGTGGTATTTCTTTTCCCTTTGCCGTTCCCCGCGTACCTGACTGAGTACCTTAGGTAAATACTGTATTCGTACCTAGTTGGCTGTCTGGTCTGAATCCCTGTGTCTCAAGTAAAAGGTAAAGGTACCTAGAGAGAGGCATCCAGGAACCCAGCTCGCAAGGAGCTACAGCCGCACCGCGCGCCAGCTTTTGTTTGTTTGTCCAAAGTACTCCATACTTATCCCATGCAATGGCACTTGCTTCTGCACCATGGCGTCCCCCCCGGTCGTCAGCCCAGCCCCAGCCCCAACCGCCACCTTTTTTCGAGAGCAGTCAGTAGACACTGTATCCGTACAGTATTAGCCCAGAGTTGTCAGCCAGCACAGCCTTACATCGTCTCTCTCTCTGTCTCTCTATCCACCCTTACTCTGCCCCGTCCCCGCCCCAGGGCTGACTGAGCCACTGAAGACGTGCAGAAAAGCCGGGCTAAAACTGAGCGTGAGAAGTGAGAAGTGAGAGCTGGCTGGGTTCAGACAGGGTTAATTGGTTGGTTAGGCTATGTCCAGCCCAGTCAGTTGTCGAAAAGAAAAGGTGCCCGTCCCGTCCTCGTCTCCTTTTTTTTTTCTCTTCTCCAGCGCCGCGCTCTGCCCCCCTGCCAGCCTCCTCCTTCGTATCCCTTCCTCCTCCTTCTCGCAATCCCGCATCTTTCTTGTCCATCATCATCTTCATCAGCAGCAATCATCTTCTTCATTCTCCTTCTTTCTTCCATTGCGTCTCCCCCCCTCTTCTCGTGCCTGCTGGAAGGGAATGAGCCTTTGTGATCTTCCTCCTCGTCGACAACACCCTAATCGCATTTGAAACCGGGCGGCTTTTGCGGGGCGAACGCTAGAAGTGAAGAGTGCTGCTGCTTTGAAGCAACACCAACAAACATCAACAAACCACCCAACAACAACAACCCCTCGAACTCTCATCCACGAACAGCATATATCCACGGCATACCCACCGCCATCATGCGCTTCTCGTCCGCCCTCCTCTTCGCCGGCTCCGTCCTGGCCAAGTCCGTCTCCCTCCACGAGTGCCTCGTTACCCACAGCCAGGACCTCGCCGCCTTCGCCGACTGCGGCCACCAGGGCGCCCTCGCCAAGTGCCTCGCCCGGCTCCAGACCTTCGCCGAGGACGACGTCCGCGCCTGCTACACCGGCGCAGGCTGCTCCCTCGCCGACGCCGACGCCGAGGCCCGCTTCGCCCTCAACCGCTGCCACGACATGGCCAGCATGGGCGACCTCAAGAAGCGCTTCCGCGGCGCCGAGATGCTCCCCCGCGCCGACGCCACCACCACGGCCGACGACGCAAAGTCCACCGGCGACTCCAAGAAGACCGGCTCCATCTACTCCGGCACCGACTGCTTCACCACCGGCAAGAAGTCCACCACCGAGTGCCCCCTGTCCACCAGCAACGGCCATGTCAAGACGGTGACGTGCTTCCCGACCGAGGTCACCACCAGCTCGTGCGCGTCGACGCTCATCTGCACCACCGACTCGGCCAACAACGACATCTGCATGGACCTGCACCACATGGACGTCGGCGGCATCATCGTCAGCATCGTCTTCGCGTCCGCTCTGGTCATCGGCGCCGGCCTGCTGACCTGGGCCTGCTGCAAGGACCGCAAGGAGCAGAAGCGCATGGTCGCCAAGGCCGAGGCCACTGCCCTCGTCCGCGCCGCCACCAAGAAGCAGCGCGCCGCCCAGCGCGCGCCCCTGATCCGCAACGCCTCGGGCAACTCCAGCCCCAACCCCTTCCAGGACCAGAACCGCCTTTAGGAGGACCGACCTGCTCGTGGACGCGGACGCGGACGCGTCCGTGGAAGCGCGAGACGCCTTGGGCGTCTGGAGTGCGTGAAGGAGTAAAGCCAGTCTCTTGGCCACCACCCCAGCCATTCATCCATCCATACATCCCATCCCTTCTCTTTCGGGAAGAATCTCCAACGATGACGATAGCTAGATCGGGTTTTTAAGGGGGCAACGCACGGAGTGACGAAGGACTTTGTTTTTGATACCTTATTGTCAGGAGCCGGGGAACATCTGTTTGAGTACTGGGAGCAAATGGAAATAAATATGACTGCTTCAGAGAAGTCAGCAAAATAGTGAATTCATTGCGAAATCGGTCAAACAAGGCCAACCTTACCTGTTACTGCGTCGTGTAGACTTCACTTCCACCTTGAACTTGACAAAAGTGGCGTGTAGCAATGCCTTGACTTCAAGACGTTCTAACCTTTGACAGGATTACGTGACAGACATTTCCGTCTTGAAAGTAACGCCTGAAAGTTCAAGAGGACGGCATCATTACTCTTCAGCCAGCACCCAGTGCTGTTATACAAACCAAGTTTTCGTCCTTTGTCTTTCAAGCCGCTAGCCCATCATAATACGACATAAGACTGGCTGACTCCTCAACTCGACTGGTTCAACATCTCACCAGTAGCCCATCACATCAAGAAATCGACGTCTCATCGTGACCATTCTATGCCACGATGCAACGCAATACCAAAGTCATACAACACAATAGAAACAAACATGGCACGGCAATTGCTTTGTCCCACAGAAGTGTACTTCACATTCCTCGAGCCTTTATAGACCCTTTCAATGCTTATTATCCGATACTCGAACATGATTCCTTCAGTGAAGACCGCGGTAATTCACACGCTGGTCTGCTTCGCTTCCGCTGTTTCGTTCCGTCGCTCATAGACTTTGCTAACCATGTTAACCCTGTGGCACACTGTCCCATCGCAGAGTACATGGTCATGACCTATTTCCGCCCCCAATCCATCCTGTCCGTCCTATTCCCTTGGCGATTCCCAGTGAAAGCCCCCCGCGTATATGTCTTGGACTGGCTTCTGGTTTGACAACCGTAGGAGTAGCTAGTTCCATTCATGGACGTGCCGGTATATTGGTCGCTCAGTGCGATTAGACGGCGGTGAGGGGCCGCGTCGCCAAAGTATCCCAAGACTCTCCTAATCCCGAGAAGCCGTCGCCCAGTTCTCTGGCGGTTGGAAACCCCCTAGATTCCTCGCAACGAGGCGTGTCTCGTCAACGGGCTGCCAATCTCGCCAGGGGCTCCAACACCACGATACTGCGAGCTAAATCCGTCGGCGGGATCCGGCACCCACCGCACAGTATGCTTGCCTGGGCCGCCAGCATCCCGCTTGACATCGAAAGCACCACCCCCGTTGGAAATGCTACCCTCGGTGTCGCACAGATCCAGGAGATCTTGCTCCATGATGCTCTGCTCGCCAATTTGGGCGTCTATCTGAGATTTAATGGTTGCCAGTCCAATGTATCCCTCTGGGTCGCCCATGTTGACGAGATCCTTGCAAGCCTGACACATCATGAGGCGAACCGTGACATGACGCGGTTGCGCGGGTGCGCGAATAGAGCTCATTGCAGGGACGGGAGAGGCCATACCAAATCCAGGAGGCACGCTCGGCGCACCCCAACCAGGGCTACCGAATCCAGGCGGAGGAAACGGGTGAGTGCCTCCAGCGGAAGGTCCCCACGGGTTGTGCACCATAGGGAATCCGGCTTCCATAAAGGGACTCGCTGGGAAGCCACCTCGTGGACCTGGTGGTTGGTTGCGCAAACTCCCCACGGGAATCTCGGCAGCAAGCGGATCATCGTCCTCGAGGAGAGCTCTGCTACCCAAGTGCGTCGTTTCGTCCTCCTTGTCCTCATATGATCGTCCATGGTTGACACTTCCGGGCCGACCGATAGGCGCCGGTCGTCCAATGGGCTGCGTCGACGTTCCCGATACACCGTCAAACGCTCCAGAGCTATGACGCGTGTGAGTAGATGGAGGTACTTCCTTGGGTATCGGGAATCCTCCGCCCATTCCAAACTGATCACCGGCAGCTTGCGAGAATCCCGGAGGCGGCATGGGCACGGGAGGAAATCCCCGGGTTGCGGGTCCATTGATCCCCGGAGGAGGCATCATCATGCCCGGACCAGGCCTGAAGCCAGGAGGGAAGATGGGTTCGTGAGGCATGCGGTTGGAGAATCCCGGTGGTGCGTGGTGGGCGAGCCCTGGAGGTGGTTGCATTCCCATTGGGGGGATCTGGAAAGGCGTAGACAGTCCTGGCAACTTGGATGGTCCGAAGGGCGGCGAGACCGAATGGGAATGTTGAGACGTCGTTGCCGTCGTACTTGTGCTTCCCTTCCTGTGTTGGCCGATGGGGCCTGGGCTCGTGTGCGCTGGTGTTACAGAGTGAGGCGAAGGGTTCTGACTCGTAGCCGAAGCTGACTGTGATGCAGATGAACTCGATTGCCCAGCATCCTGTTGCTGGGAAGTGGTCCGGGGACGGATAGGCGTCGGGGCCTTGGGGATCACCGGGGTGGCCACCGGTATTTTGGGTGAAGCATAGCTCGCAGGGTTCGGGGGGTGTTGAGGTAGAACAGTTGGGATCGGGAGTGGATGTTGTTGACCGCGCTTGGGGAGTTGCAGAGGTTGGCCTTGAGGCGCAAGGCTCGCCACCTTGTGGGCTACCTTCTCCTCTCTGGCCCTCTCCTTGGCCTCCTTGGCTGCTTGGGCCTCCTTCTGAGCCTTGACGGCGCGCGCTTCCTTGTCTCGCTTGTCTCGGTCCTGTTTGTCCTTTCGCTCCTGAGCCTCGCGGTCCTTTTGCTCACGGGCGTCCTTGTCCTTCTGTCGCTGTTCGTCCTTCAGCTTCTTCTCCCGTTCCTTAGCTTCGCGAGCTTTGCGCTCCAGGTCGGCTTGCTTATCTCTCTGCTCCTGGACCCGCCGTTGTCGCTCAGCCTCTTTCCGCAGCCGGGCTTCCTCCTCGGCCTTCTTCTGAGCCTCCTTCTGCTTCCGCTTCTCCTCAGCTTTCTGTCTTTGATTAGCGGCCCGTTGCTTTTCGGCCTCCAGTCGAGCTGCTTCCTGTTCGGCCTTCTCGGCATCTTTGCGAGCCTTTTCCTCAGCCAGGGCCTGCTTCTTCTGGGCTGCCTTGTCCTTCTTCTTCTGGGCGTTCTTGGCCTTTTTGGCCTTCTGTTGGTCGACTTGTCGGCTCTCCTCTTCCAACTCCTCCAGAAGTTTCTGTTGACGTTCCTTGGCTACCTTCTCCTTGTACGCAGAGAGGACGCGCTGTTCAAACATCCTCGCGGCGAATATCTGAAACATGCGGCGGCCTTCTTCCATTCGTTGCTCCTCCGTCATTTGGTCCTGGCAGCAACACTCAGTATGGGGCTGGGACGGCATCATAGAGGGGTTCGAGTATACCTCTTCATCCTCATACTCCTCATCTTGGCTGTCGTCGTAGTCTTCCTCCTCGTCCTCGTCGTCATCATATTCGTCGTCTTCGGGAGGAGGGTGACTATGAGGAGTGGAGTATGAGCCGTTGGGATGACCGTAGCTCCGGGAGAAGTGCTCGCGAGCGTCTTCCTCCCGGGCCATTCGACGTTCTGCCAGCTGCTCCATCATTTCGATGAATCGCTTGCCGTCATTCTTGAGTAGGTCATCCGCCACGGTGAGTATGCCGCCTAAGTCCATGTTACCATATCTGCGGAGTAGTGATTCAAGAAGTTGCGTACCCTTGACTTGCAAGCTGTTGCCAAACGTCAAGAAATCAGCCACGTCGCGCTCGTGGGGGTTGTGGAATTCTTCGGGAGGCTCGTCGTCGCTATATTCGTCGTCCTCCACTTCGTCCTCACTATAGCCGTCCTCCAACTCATCTTCGTCTTCGTCGTCGCCGACGTGTTCCACTATTCGACCGCGTGAGGGTTGTTGGTTAACGTAGCTCGAAGGTAGCCCTCGGGGTGGTCGCAGGGAGAAATCGCGGGGTGGGGGGAGCATCGGCGGACCCTCGCCATGGTTCGCGAATTGCTCCAGCTCAAGGTAGTAGGCGTCGTAGAGACCTTCCAACTCCTCCTCTATCGCAGTCCGCTTCCTACCACAGACCGTACAGCTACAAGTGTGCTTCTGCTGCTCCTTCATCTTCTTCAGGACAGCGTCCTTCTCCACCTTGACCAACGACTTTCGTTCGTCCTCACCCAAGCCAAGCCAGAATTCCTTAATTCGTTCACGCTCCTCCTGGTTACTCGTGCTCCAAATCTTATCGCGGGACATGCCAGAGCCACGACCCAACGCCGAGGAGTGCGATTGATGATGAGGAGGTTCGGTGATGAGCGACGCAGTGTCACTAAGGTCCGCGGCATTCTTCTTCTTCTTTTTCCGGTTCTTCTTGGATTTGGCGTCTAGCATCAGGTGCCCATTCGTCGTGGGCATCTGGTGACTCACCCCCAAGACGTATTCGTGCTCGTCGTCGCTAACGACCATCTCATCGTCTGCGGGGCCGGTGCCCGAGGTCTTGCCGGGGACGGATGCGACGTCGGAATAGCCATTCGCAGCCTGCTCGGCGGCAGCCTTGGCGGCAGCTTTCTGTCGACGCTTCTGCTTCTTGCGGTTTACAGCTGGACCAGCGTCACTGTTGGCGTTGGGCTCGGGTGGAGGCGCCGTAGGTTTGGTGGTTGTGGGGGTCGAGGGTTGGGACGACTCGGAAGGGGTGCCCTTGGGGACGGTGATGAACTTGGACCCGTCCTTGTTGGTGTATTTGGCGGTGTTTCGGGGCGATGCCGGCGTTTGGGACGCCGGTTTCTGGTTGTTGGCCGGCATCGTGGGTTACGGAGCGAGGGCAGTCGAAAGCATGAAGAGGCGGCGCGCAACACGTGTCTGCCGACTCGGAGAGGGAAGGGAGGGGGAAAGATGTCTGGACGCAGCTGTCGCGGATCAGCACGGGGCCTGCAGAGGCTGCGCGGCGTAGAACGAGGCGGCTCGGGGTCGGCAGGGCGGCGGCGGACGGGTGCGAGGTGCGGGTTGCTGGTGATGGTGGAGGGTCTGGGGCGGCTCAAAATGAGGCACTCACAGTCGGCAGGCCAGGTCAGGGTTAGGTCAGCGATGACGCCTGCGGGGAGGTGGGCCAGGCCCGGGTTCGTGGATAAGATGCTCAGGGTGCGAGCGGGTGCGCGGTGCGAAGCCGGTATCGATGTTGCAGGAGGGAGTGCTGGGTCTGGACGTCTTTGTTGGAGGTTTGGATGCGGTTCGAGGCTCAACGCAAGAGATGGAAGTCACTCTCCAGTGGAGTTACATGGCACCTGTACTTTCGCATGCAGCTGAACGAGGGCGTGCACTGTGAAGCCAGGAAAAACTGGGTCCGCCTCCGTCAATCATATTTCGTGCCTGAGTGCGGAAGGGTCGTGTGACTTTACACGTGACTCTCGTCACCAACGTTTTGCGCGTTTGTGCCTTAGGCAGGTGGGGTAGGCGGGACACGAACGACCTTGATGTCAACGCTCCGCTCTGTAGTCCGATCAAGCTTACCCTAAACCTCAAGACAATCAATCGTGCTTGGTAGCCTCTGTGGTGTCTTATCTTAACTGAAAGATGATTTTTGAAACCCGTCCCTTGGTTTTGAAGATTGCATTGAAGAAAGGACAAGTTTCTGTCTCAGAGCTGAAGTACAAATGACAATGTCACCCTGGGCTTTCTCCTCTCGGTTGCTCGCAACCTAAACAATTGCGCTTCTGCGTGGTGGCGTCCGCCAAGGTGTCTCCTGCAGATGTCCTGGCCATTCTATGGACGCCATAGACGGAACCTCGGCGCATGACCAACACAACGAGATGAGTGAGTTATGAGACGGAGCAAAGTACCCATTTACACAAGGCAATCAAGCCGACGAGGCAGACATGCACTCTACTTAACCCCCTCATTTTAGCCAGGCTGTTTGTTCTTGTTAAGGATCCCCCTCTTCTGCAGCTGCGGAAAAAGCCTAGTCAGTGCCCATGCTCTTTCATCGTCATTTATCCATATTCGTATAGCCTTCCCGAGCAGCCTTGTTTGACGTCTGGCATGAAACTGCCCAGAGGTGCAGCGACTTTATTAGCCGAAGGGGTGAAGGGTGGATTGGGATCTTCGTCGATATCCGGGAAGCAAATCTCTCTGCCGGACGGAACTCCCAAAGAACGGGTTACACAGCCGGGGGAGATGACGGGTTGAGGGGATGATCTTCATGTAACTTGATGAGATGGTTTCTGCATAAAGACACTCAAAGCCTGGGCTCAGACCACTGTGTTTCGTGCAGTTTAAAAAGGTGGACGGACAGGTACCACAACGTCACGGCATTCCGCGAGCAATCTCGTGCACAAGCGTCTCTCCGCGTGACGCAGGGAGACCACGAAATGAGACGGTCCGTCGGCGTCCCCTTGATGTGTTGGACAAGAGTGGCGGAACATGGCAATGGGTAACAACGACGTTGTTAGGCTTCGGCTGATTGACCACAGAGGAGAAAACGTCTCTGAAGGGTGAGATGGGAAGCTCGTTCGTACATAGCACTACTGCAACCTCGAGTTGGCGCAAACGCGACCGAGAGATAACGAACGGATTGGAGCCATATCGGGCAACAGTTTCGTCAGGTAAACCCCGTCACTGGTGACTCTCTCCGTGCTACCACTACCTCGTTTGACGGAAGCAGAATACCGAGTGCGATTGACGAAACGTTGAAAAGATGACGATGGACAAGGACGGTAGTGGTGGTGGGGTTGTGTCAGGCTAACGAGCAATGCATATTTGCCAGGTTCAGTGAGCGACGATGAGACTGTTTGTTGCAGCCCGGCCCTGAACCAGTATTGCAGACGAGCAAGGGGAGAGCCTGTCAGCTCCGTCACCCGTCTTTGGGCTCGGTCTCGTGAGAGCGTACGAAGGGAAGTAGGAAGGAAGTACAAAATGCCGTCGTAGGACAATAAGCGGGAACCAGTTTTTGGGGTTGATGCGATGCATGGCCCTGAAAGCCTCGCTGAGCAGCCAACCCGGTCCTGGCCTGCCATTGGACGCGGGGGAGAAACCATCCCTGGATAGTCCCTTGGTCGTGGAGGGAACGAACTTGCTCTGTTTGTATCGCACCGTAGCCCTTTAAGTTAGTTACTCTGCACCGGGCGTCGATCGACATTGGAGGTAGCCGTCGGAGCTGGGTCGTCTTGCTGGAACCAGGAAATGTTGCATCGAGATGGTCGTGATACGGGCGAGGAGGGCTGAATGGACGGTATTTACACGAGAAACTTGCAACAGCAAGAGCCAAGAGTCCCACAAGCAACCGAAGATGGCTCGATGCCATCTCCCAGGGCATCGACGGAGCTTGAACGACTGGCTCTGGTCCTACCAGTTCGTCCTGGCCCATCCCGGTCCCTGGACGGAGGGTGCTTATTTTAGCCTCCTGCTGGGCTTGGCCGGGGTTAGTTTTTCGGGTGCACAGCCTCACCGCGGACGCCGCTGCGCTAGTCCACTCCTTCTCCGCCGTGACATATGACGGGCAGCCATGGAGCGTTGAGGACCCTTCGCTCCCGGGACGGCGGACGACCCAGCGGAAGCGGGAAACGGACCGGGCATTGGAAGAGGCAACCCGCAAGAGGTAGCCAACCTGGATGACCTCCAGCGCTGTCACTGCTGCCATCTCACTGCCCCGTTGGGCAACCCCGAGAGAGAGCTGGGACGGGACGAAGACGTGGTGGCATGTTTCTCGCTCGCGAGCCCACTATTTGCCATTGACGCGGGAGAAGAAAACAGCATCCATTTCCCCGTGATTGGGCCCTTTCTGCTCATAGGATATGTCATGTAATGTGATGTAAGGTCCGTCCCGGGCAGTGGAGTGTGTTGGCCGATGGCGAGAGAGCTTCCCCGTCATGCGACCGGGCGTGGTCAATGCAAGTTGGCGGGAGCAATGGACGAAAGCAATGGAACCAGAGCACACAGCCAAGAGGAACAGCCAAGAGACAATGAGCAGAAACATGTGTTTTTGGAGGCGGATGGTGAGCAAACATCAACATGACGGCAAAACGGCACTGCACACGTCGATGCTCGCTGCCCGTAATCTGATGTGCGCAAGCGCAGCGCGGTACGGAGTAAGACTCCTGTGACGTTACCCCGTACGTCCGTCCGTAACTGCCAACGGATGCACAGCACGGCGGATTCGTGCAGCGCAGCGCAGAGCAGAGCACTTCCGTTCTCTTCTGACTCGAGAGCCGAACTCATGTAGCAGTGGGATTGTGATATGCGCGGGAAAACCCATTGATGGGAGATCTGTGTGGGCAGTGCCCAGTCAACCAACAAAGCACATGCCAGGTCTGTTTTTGGGACACGATCCAAGCGCTCGCAACAAGGGGCCCCTTTAACCCAAACTGATGCGCTTTCGCCGGAGCATGGAGACAGACGGACGGCCTGACGTAGGTAGTAACAGTTAGTTAATAAGTTAGGGGCTAATTAGAGGTGTTTCTTTTTCTGGACGTTTTCTTCGGCCGGCGTCGCTAGTTAACCCCGTCCTTAGTTGACCCCGTCTATGAGTTGCGCCGGAAGCTTTGATTCTTCGGAGAAGACCCTTGCGGGAGAATAAGGCTGGCTGGCTATCTATTCTTGTTGTTCATCATGCCGGGCCATCCATCAGCCTCCACCATCCGCCAGCGCCAGTATTCTCTGCCGCCGCCACTTTGGCTCGCTCCGCCTCCAGCGTCCCCATTCATACATAACTAGTACATGGAACGTAGCTTTGGCGCAGGAGATTCCACTCAACCACTGTAACAACCACTGCCACGGAAGGGAACCAGAAAATGCAACTTGCAGAGGTTGACGATTGATGAGTGAGCTCCGGGGGCTGTGAGATGGAAAAGTCCTCCACTCTACCTACGGCTGCTCCACCACCTCGGAGCAGCAACCCACCCAACTCGTCTCCAGTTGCAGGGCGGTCCCCACTATAACCACCACCCACGTCCACCGGGCGCTCGCGCCGTTCCCCGGGGCGGCCTGGGACTGGAGACAGGCGACAGACAGCCGGTGGACGCGACCTCGACGCCGCTGCCATTTCGTACTTAGCACTCGCATCGCACTGCACGCACGGCACCAACACCAAAAGCGCCCCAAGCAACGCGATCCGTCGATTCAGCCCAGCCTAAAAATCCAGCTCGCTCCCGTCCCGTCGCTGTCTCTTCCCAGTCCACGTCCCAGATTGAACTCCCCAGGTCCAGGCCCAGTTCCAACTTCCAAGTCTACCAACTACCTACCTACCTTACCTACCAAAACGCCATCGCCGCTGCGTCCCTCCCCGTCCCGTCCTCCCCGTCGCCTCGCCTCTCTCTCTCTCTCTCCAAAGTCCTACGCTTTTCTCACCTCGTATTCCCTCCCATTCCATTAAAAGCCCAACTTCCGTCTGCTCCAACCACTCCGTCCACCCGTCCCACCGCCCCGGCCTGGATCGTATTCGCTACGCGCGCGGTCCGACGTCCCTGCTGCGTCGCTCATCCCCATCTCCATCTCCAACTCCGTCTCCATCCCCATCGTGTCCGGCCCGCGTCCAGAGCCAAAAACCCAAACCCAAACCAACCTCGGAACATCAAAATAGGGGCCGCTCAACCACGTCCTGACACGATCCCTTCGCCCCGGCTTCCGTCCTACGCCCCTTTACGACGCGACTATACCTTTCACGATTTGCCTCCCGTAGTCGTTGCTGCCGCTGCCTGGTCCCGACCTCAACCCACGCCGAGCGAGAGTTAGGGGATCTGCCCATCTTCGCATTTTGGGGTTATTTTTCGCCGATAGACGACCACCCCAAACCACTACCACAAAGGCTCGATACACACCGGTACCGCTCGCACCGGAGCCCACGATTCACCATGAGTGCAAATCCCCAAAATGTCATTCGCAGGTACGGCCTCTCCGTCTTCGCCCGCCGCCCCCGTCCCTCTTGATAGCCTCGTCATGTCTCGCCGCCTCCCACCAACCACCTCCATGCCCCCTCGTATCTTCCCGCTTGTCTGCCTCAATTACGACCTCAGCGTGGCAACCTAGATCGCTAACAACTATCCCAGGAAGCTGGTTATTATTGGCGACGGTGCCTGCGGAAAGACCAGTTTGCTGAGCGTCTTCACGCTAGGATATTTCCCGACAGTATGACCACCCCTTCTTCCCTTACTCTACTCATGAGCCTTGCTAATCAGACTTCATCTAGCATTACGTGAGTTACGACCGAAACCCTTGCGTTACCGACCCCCGACATATTGACCTGTTCGATTACAGATCCCCACCGTCTTTGAGAACTACGTGACCGATTGTCGAGTGGATGGAAAGTCTGTCCAACTCGCACTATGGGATACTGCTGGCCAGGAAGACTACGAGCGATTACGGCCTCTCGCCTACTCGAAAGCACACGTCATCCTGGTCGGCTTCTCCATTGACACTCCGGATTCCCTCGATAACGTCAAACATAAGGTGCGGCTCGCCCGGAATGGCTGTGCAGCGAAGTTCTCCCCCAAGCTGACGCGTTACTCTTTAGTGGATCGAGGAGGCAACCCGACTGTGCACCGGCGTCCCCATCATCCTCGTCGGCCTGAAGAAGGATCTCCGAGAAGACCCTGTAGCCATCGAGGAAATGCGCAAAAAATCGATGCGATTTGTCACCGAGCACGAAGGCGAGACTATTGCACGAGACATCGGCGCCAAGCGATATTTGGAGTGTTCCAGTCTGAGCGGCGAAGGCGTCGACGACGTGTTCGAGGCTGCCACCCGCGCTGCCCTCCTGACCTTTGAGAAGGGAGAGGGAGGAGGCTGTTGTGTTGTGCTGTGAGGCTTCGACCACTCCTCCCAACCACACGGCGACGCAATGCGATGCGAGGCAGAGCCTCCATTATACAGGGTGAGGTGCCTCACAACATGTCGCAGCAATGGACGTCACACCTTAGGAAGGACTGACACCTCCCCCCATTCTCTGCCGACGATGCGCTCGCCGCTCCTACACTGCAGTCGTACCCGCCATCTTGAAAAATCCTGACCGCACTCTTTTGGCTCATCAGGAAATGGAACTGGAAACGGACATAGAGGATTGTTGCTCGGCGCTCTCGGGGAGGAAAAAAAACGTGCTTCACATCACTCCCAGGCCGACTGGCCCCGTCGCTTCAGTCATGACTGGCCAAAACCAAGCCAGTCCCAGCCGACTCTCTCTCTCTCATCACCAATGGACCCGCCACCATCCCTTGCACCACCAACATCATTGTTTGGCGTTTCTGATTAACGGGGACAGTTTCACTCTTTGGAAAGGGGGGCTCTCTGCATAAAAGAGACGGAGAAAGAAAAGAAAACCATTTAACATGCCACAAACACACATCCATCGAATTTTTTCATTCCTCCTCCAATCTTGGCTCACCCAAATGTTTTATCTAATTTTTTTTTTTTTTTTTTTTTTTTTTTTGGTTTTAACTATTATTAATCTGGCAAGCGAAATTTATTCTGCAGCGGAGAAGAAATCAAAAAAGCACGATGAGCAGAAGCGTCTTCACTCTCGAACATGTATTAATACCGTGGGGATTTTATTTTTCTTTCGCATAGAGAGCAAGCAAGGAAGCCTCCCCCGACTCAGAGCGTTGCTTGTTGCGAGAGCGTGTCTATTTCGACGGGGGCAAGAGGAGAAAAGCGGGAGAGAGAGCATAGTCAGTGCCAGCGGGATGAGACAATGGCGGGAACAAGTTGGCCGGGGGTTTACTGGGAGATTGGGATAGTAGGCCGTCGTTCATGGTGATACTTGAATGAGAGTGATGATATTCATTTTCAGAGACCACATTTCACGAGGCAATTGCAATAGGCTTGTAGATATCTACCTACATGATTATGCATTGGTGTGTATCTATATTGCTTTCGCATCCCGCCCCGGCATCGCGTGTTCTGCGTGCCATAGCCATCGTTGCAACGTCTTTTCACCGCCTAATAATACAATATACCAATTCCAACGCTTCACCATCCATCTCACTTGTGTACACTGGCTTTTTTTTTTACTTCTACCTCTTCCACTCATGATTCCACGCTTCGGTACCAGGATATTCGGTCTGGAATCGCGCATACTCAATGGGAATAGCTTGGGTTCCCCACACGCCCTTCTTTTCCATGGCGACGCGGTACAGGTAGCCCTCGTCGCGGGAGCCGGGACCGACCGTCTTGCGCAGCTCTTCGCAGGCGTTGTACATGCCGCTGTGCATGCGGTGGCGCTCACGCTCCATCTCCTGGTGCTGCTGGCGACGGAAGAGCTGCCAGGCGCGGTGGATGGTCCAGTGGCGGAGATGGCGCAGGCGGGCCATGCGCAGCGGCGGCGGTGCGGGCGAGAACATGTTCTGCTTGAGGGTGCGGATGCGGTAGAAGTTCTCCGACTTGGTGACCTGGTGCTTGCGGCGGGGCGCCGCCTTGGTCGTGGCTTTCTTGACGACGGGCTTGGGCGGCGTGCGGGCAAGGGCCATGGTGGTAGTCGAGAAGAGGCGGGTTATCGGGAGGGTTGTCGGAGCCGAGCGGGTAAAAAGCCCGCGGAGGGAGAAGAGAGAAGCCATTGTGAGGTGGTGAGATGGTTGTCGCGGGGGAATTGGGGGCGTTGCGGTGGTGCTGCAAGATGGCTCGTTGGGGCGTCCAACGGCGGGGTTATTCGTTTGCGACGGCAATGTCGTCCTGAACGGCCTCTGGCGTATCAGCCTCGATCAATTTGGACAGCTCGTTGTAAAGCTCGAGGTCGGAGGGTGCGTCGTTAAGCTCAATCTCCTGGGAGGGTGTGGGCTGAGGCTCGAGGTCGGGCTGAGGCTCGGGCTGAAGCTCGAGGTCGGAGGGGGCGACAAAGAACAGCGAGGGGTCGTTTCCCCAGCCTTGTCTCCGAAGGTCCCGAGAGATACTGAGAGCGGGGGAGACGTCGACCCGTTCAGTAGGGTAGTCCGCGTGCAATGGGTCGTCGAGATATTGGGGTTGATTGTAAAACTGGTGGATGTCCTGGTGCAAAATGTTAGCATGGGGTTGCGCGATGCGGATTAAGGTATCTCCGGTGCGGCTTCCAACGACCGCACCGGAGCATTGGCGACTGGGGAGGTGGCTTACCTGGACACTATCATCCTGAAAGATGAGCAAGCTGCATTGATCGGCGTCTGTCCCTGCGAATAACTGCTCACGGGCAATGGACAACAACCTGGCCTCGCGTGCTTCGGCAAGGCCCAAAAGGGTCGAACCGGTCATGCTTTCCACACAGTGAATCAAGGGCCGCAGTTCAAACTTGAGTTCTTCGCCCTTGGGTCCCTTGAGGCACGCCACGACGAGATATGCAAACTCCTCGACGATCGGGTTGGCGCGCGCTACCGGCATCAATCCCTGTGGCCCATGGTTGGTAGGGAAGACTTTCACCCAGATATCGTGGAGGTGCTTGGCGTCGAAGCGGTTCACCTTACTATTTTTCCTGGAGATCCTCTGGATGGGGCAGGGTAGAGTAAGATGACCGACTTTGTTGTAGTAGCCGAGGATGCTCGATAGAACCCGGAGGACACATGGGATTACCTCCTGGAGCCGGTCTATGTACTCTGACTGACGACGGGGGACTTGGCCACGGTACTGGAAGGTTTGGTGGGCTTGCTCGAATCCCAAGAAGGCACAATGACTTCCTAGGTGCGGCTGGTTGGAGTACTGGAAGATGAAGTCCCCACCGTTGTGTCCCAGATAGTACCTCGAGCCTTGCAGCGTCCCGCCGACGAGGACGTAGTGAGCCCCCTGACCGGTGAAGTCAACGTGTCCGACGACCTTGTACCTATCAGGTTGATACCCAGACTTGTCGTCGATCAGGAGCCCAGCATGTTTCTGATGGTCGTTTTCCTTTCTCGCCCAGCTTTGCTCGACCTCTTGAGCCACGCTGCTGATGGCGTTGAGGGCGTTTGTGAACGTCTGAGGGATAGTGTGGTGGTTGCTGGAGATGTTAATCCAGTAGTCGCGCTGGTCGATGAGTAACTTCTCTTTTGTAAGGCAGGCCTCGTCCCAGGCAGTTATCCGGGCCCTGAGGTTGCTGTAGTTGTCCCTTTCGACTCCAGCGGGAAGTCCCTTCAACCAAACATCTAAGAAGTCGTGACGTCTGAGGAACTGGGACCAGCACACCCAGCGGGCAGGCGGGGGGTTTTCGTTCTGTTGCTGCTGCTGCTGCTGTTGCTGTTGGTGGCGCCAGTGTTGCTGGTGCCAGTGTTGCTGTTGCTGTTGTGGGTGCCCAGGTGGCTGCGGCTTTTGCTGCTCAGATGCCTGGTTCTGAGAAACAAATGCCTGATTTTGAGAAACAGATGCCTGGCCCTGAGAAACAGAGGCCTGGTTCTGAAAAACAAATGCCTGGTGCTGAGGAGCAGCGAAAGCAGGGACACCAGGGATGGTAGGGCCAGCACGGGCAGTAGGGGCGCCGTTGGGAGTTGCAAACCCCGTTGGCCCTTGCCCAAATCCGGAATTGAAGTCCAAAGACATCTCTTACTATTTCTTCATGAGGGTTAATAATGGCTCTGAAAGAATGCTCCCCTGAGCAGGAGGAGCGATTGGAAGATGGGCGAGGGCAGTCTGATAACTTACTTGATGGGATGAGGCGTAGTGAATGATGGCGTTGACGATGATCTTCAAGGCAATTGATACGATATAGCACTTGCGTAACAAATGGAATAACAGTAGTCTCACAGCGTCGGAGAGCAGTATGCCAAGGAGCGAGAAGATGATTCAAAACCAGAGCCAGCTTCCTGCGATTAAATACAAGCAGTCTAGACGTTTCCCCCAAAGCCAACATAGAAGCCAGGAAGGTAACGGATACTTATTTTTTGCTTGGTTGTGACTATTATTTGCGTTTGCCAACTGCGGTGAGCCCAGATAGGTCCTTCCGCGCTGTAGATGGGTCCCGGAGCAAGGCAGGTACTTGACTCAACAGCCAGACCAGAGGCATAACGGATGTACTTCATCCTCGAGCCGTCCCACTATCTACCAAGCGGGCTGTATATCTTATGTTACGAACTTAGACACGGCGAGTTCCTGTCGAGTTGTCAAGGTGCCTAGGAGTAAAATACCTGAGGGGCTTGTCGCAATAGCCGCCCCAGATGCATGGGCCACTCCGGTATTCCGTCCCGGGAAGAAGCGGCACACAGGTGGTGTGCTACAAGCAGAGTTTCTAGGATTCTAAACTTGACCAATTCCTTCCGAGCCGTAAATGTTGTTCGGGGAAAGGGAGGTGCCTCGCTCAGCGCCCAGACCACAGGCAGTGAGCCATGTATTCAAGCGTGGTGCAAATTTCCATCATCGATTCAGCCTCGGTTTCCATTGTTTTCTCTCACTGCCCGTGGGTAAGTTTGGTACCGTGATGCTTGTCGTATCAGTCAGACCTCTGCGGTTATCAAATTCATCTGCCACGAGGGTGCAAAGAGCAAGCCCAGCGCCGGCGTCCCCGAGATAGTTCGTCTGTAGCTTTTGTTTTCAAGGCTGTCTGGCTTTAAAGGCAGTCTAACTTCCGAGCGGGGCGTTCAGGCCAGCACAGAAACCGTTATGGCTGATATCCATGGCTGGCTTTCCTTCTTCACTAGCATCGGCATATGGGAGTTTGTGGCGTTCTTTCCTCTCCCCATACCCAGCAAGGACAAAAGCGCTTCATCGCATTATGAGTACTCACGACTCATCACGGTCTCCGCATTGTTGGAAACCAGCAGGCACCGCCCTTTCCCAGTCAGTTTTCAAGATACGAAGACACACGGGCTCACCTCCCAACTCAACCGCGGCGCTGCTTCAGCGGCCATCTCGCCCAAACACGGCTTAGGAAGCGTAGAACCCCGAGCCTAGGCGTGCGTATACTAATCCCTTATGCTAGGACCCTGTTTTAGACTCGGCCATATTCCTAATTTCCTGGTTTGCGGCTGGATTTCGAAGAGGCTATTCGGCCCAACAACTAACCACTATGGCCTCGCTTTCTAACCTTTGTAGGCCGGGAGCGGCACACCTGGATGAAGGGGCCACCCGCTATGGTGAATTTCTTTTGGAGAAAGGGTGACTGACATTCACTATATTTACTTCCTGCGGCTGGCTAAGGACGTCGTTCATGTTCCTAGCAAACAGTTCACTGCATCTCTTTCGCTGAACTGTCTCAACCGAACTATCTCATCATTCCGTCTTCACTTGTTTCCATCCGTCCTTACGTTTCGTCTGATTCAACCTACCCAGTCGGATCCCTAGTCAGACCGTCTTCTCCCCGTTTGACGATCGAGCCCGTCATCCCCATCGTCCCCCCCTTTTCTCTCATCCTCAACTCTTTCAAACTCTCCTGGTCCAGTATCTTCGACCATATACACTCTCATCCCCATGGCCGACCAAAACTCTCCTGGACAGGCCGCCTGCTATGCAGCTGGCGACCAGACCAAGTGCTTTCCTCGTCAAGTCAGAGACGTGGAAAGCCAGAACGGTTATGATTCTGACGAGGTAGAGGCGTTCTTGGCTGCGTCGTTGTCTGCCCCCCCGTGTGGTGTTCGACAGAACTTCCGCGTCGTCCCCGACGAGGACGAGATCAGCGAGCTAGACCTGGCTCGCCCACGAAACCCTGAGAGGGATGAACCACCCCTCTATGGCAGCGACGACGAGCTCGCTGATGAGGACGAGGACTGGGTCTCTGACCTAGTTCCTCGCAACGAGGGCCTCTTCAGGACCCCCTGGGAGCCCTACCAACAGCGGGATCTCCCATCGGCCTCCAACGGCGCTCCCGACAAGGCCGCTGAGATGGCCTGCACGTTCGACGACCGCGAAATGGTGGTCGTCCGAGCCACCGCCGCCGACGACGAGGCGTCGGAGTCGGAGCTCGAGGTCGACACCGTGTCGACCTTCGTCATCCCCATGGGCCCGCGCGTGCAGGTCACTTACACGGAGGAGCAGCTGCACCCACACGCCACGCGGGCCAAGGCGCTGGGCCGGAGCATCCCCGGTGCGCGGAGGCTCGAGACGGCCGTGGCGTCCGGGGCGTC
>WPDF01000353.1:0-19645 GCA_019137265.1 Neonectria coccinea
GCCGCGCCGGCGCCGGCCCCGGCTCCTGTGGCGGCTCCTGTCCAGAAGAGCCCCGCGCTGGCCAAGCCTCCCAGCAACGACTTTGGATGGGGGAACTCGAGCGCTTCCTTCGCCAACACATCTCCTTCTTTTGGAAACACGTCGTCCTCTTTTGCCAATACATCCATCATTCCCGGTGCGACTGGCGGCTTAAACGTCCAACCGAAGGTGGCGGCGGATGAGGAGTTCGGAGGGTGGACTAGCAGCACTGGCCCTTCGACGACTGGCGGAGCGACCAACAAGTCCGGTGGAGGCTTTGGTAACGATGAGGACTTGTTCTCCAACGTGTGGGGTTAAGCAAACGATGACTGAGGTATCTTTATAAGTTTGATGAGAACTCGGGGTGCAAGGGGGGTACGATATGTTTGAACATAACGAATACGGGCATATCAGGGTTGTTTTGCATGTTGGGAGTCCATGTAGATCGTACAAAAGGGGGGTGGGGGCTTCAAATCTTCAAAGTTATACGACTATGAACGGTGGTGATATATGATATGGGCTGTACTTTGTAGGATGGTAAAGGTATTAGATGTGTATATTTTCTTTTTGCAGCCAACGCCGAAACCCGATGCGATAAGCATTAACTCGGTACAGTATAACCCCAGCAGAGCAATCCTCCAGAGGACACCTGCGTCCAACACGCCCTTGCTCGTGTATAATCTTTGCTCTAACGGTCCACGCCTCGTGTCGGACATCTAGAGCAGCGGTCCTTCGTCTAACGAGTGGCCTGATTCTCCTATACGTTGAAAACGACTCTATTCCTGCCACAGACCCATGACTCGTCGATCTCAGACCCAAAATGACTCCGTGTTTCATCATGTGTCAAGATATGGAATTGGCGTGCCTAGCGACAACCAGCCGCTCAGAATACCATCTTCAAGCCGTAGTACAGCACCAAGAATATTCCAATAACGATCCCTGAGAGCTTCAAGATGGCGACGCGGTTGCCCGAAGCGGCCATGCGAGTCAGGCGGCCGGCGGAGCCCTTGATGCTGGTAGACATGTTGGAGAAGGTATCGGACTGCGAGGAGGAGTTAGCACGGTAAGCGCGCCAGGCATCAGAGGGACAGCGGGAGAGCGCGATGGGAAGGGGCTCGGGGACTGACGGTGTTGTCGATGACATCCTGGGCGCGGGCGTTGTCGTAGATGTCGATGGTGACGCCGCGCAGGGCGGAGACCTTGGCGGAGAGCTCGTCGAGGCGAGCGTTGTTCTGGCGCTCGCGCTCGTAGGCTTCGGACATGGCGGGCGGTTTACGGCGTCGGGATCTAGAGGGATGAGGGCGTCTTGCGTCGGTGGGAGTGGGCGTCGCGATCGGTGCAGGAGGAACCAGGGGGGGGATGACGGATCGTCAAACGGCCGGGATAAGTCGAAGGGATCGGATTCGGTGGACGGAGCGTGGGAGCGGACGAGAGGCAAATGCCCGGCGACGAGGTATGCGTGTTGTTGGAAGGCGGGTTCGAGAAGGCGCTCTCACCAAGACGAAACGGACGGGACAAGACTTCGGGGCGAAACCAGAAGCAAGAGAACCGACCTCATGACGACTGTTCTCCCGGGCCGCCCACGGAGTCCGCGCGCTGGCCCTTTCTTTCCCGCAACTCCACTGGCGCCGCGCCAAGGAATCAGCACGTGCACCAGCCACAGCGGAACGACGGAGAACAGCCCAACGTTCGGAAGGCAATGGAAGTCGGGTGGCCCTGAACTTGGAAGCCCAATGGGGTCGCTGCCATTTGGGGTTCAGTTGGTGATTCAGACGCCTGGGAGCCAGTGGGTTCTCCCCTGTAGCGGCACCAGTCGTTCGGGTCCTCCATTGGATGTTCTTTATTCGATTCGTATATGCTGTGTTCCCGCAGTATCAAACGTTAACTGCTGGACTTTTTAGGTGGCGGATCGACTAACGGATCCCCCGCAGGACGCCAATGAATAGCGCTTCTGAAGCCTAACTCACGGCAGCCAAGCAAGCCCAGTACTGTAACTCGCAGCGGGGGGCTGGCCTGTCTGTCAGTGAAGTGCTGCGCCACAACCGCGAGGCCTGGGGCGGGACTTACGTACCCGACTATTCCATGGAAGCTTGGCTTGGCTCTCGGTCTGGTCATCATCTCGGGTTGCATAGCCTCGTCCCCTCGCTCATCCTTTCTCTGTTTTATCTTCCGGGCTTCCCTCTCTGTCTGTCTCTTTTGCACTGTTCCTGTCCTCGCTCTTGTTGCTGCTCCTGCTCCCGCTCCTGCTCTTGCTCTTCCTCAAGTCCTCGACAGTTCGCAGTTGTGTCCAGTTCCCGATTCCTTCACGGCCTACCTACTACAGCGCAATCCTCCTCGCCTTATTACTACCTACCTGGTCTCCCACGCTCTCGCTCATCAGGCCTCCGCGTCTTCTTTTTGCCTGGTGACGTCCGTACCGGAGCTTGCGCAACCCCACCCACCATCGCCGGCCTCCACCTCACCCCCATACCCATACCCGCACCCATACCCATACACCCATACAACACCCAGATCCTCGTCCCGTGTACCGTGAGCTTTGCTCCGTCAACAAACGGTCCGTCGACAACACCATACCACGCAACTCCTGTGTGATTTCGCCCTCTCCCTGAACTCTCGACAAGATGGGCCTTAACAATCCTCTCCCGTCGTCTATGGCGTGTAAGTCCTGACTTTTACCCCTCGGCGCATTCCTGCCGTACCCCTCTCTCTCGCTCTCCCAACTCTCCAACCCGCCCACCTTCGCCAAGTCGCCTGCTGACGCGCTTCCCTTCTCCTCTACGACAGCGGAGTGTAAAAAGTGTGGCAAGATCCTCACGTCCTTCATCAGCCCGCGCCAGGCCTTCGGCCCCGAAAAGGTCATCCCCCCCGCCATCCTCGCCAACGCCAAGGGCCTCGCCATCATCACCGTCCTCAAGGCCGGCTTCCTCGGATCTGGTCGCTTCGGCAGCGGCCTCGTCGTCGCGCGTCTCCCCGACGGCTCCTGGAGCGCCCCGAGCGCCATCGCCACCGCTGGCGCCGGCTTCGGTGGCCAGATCGGCTTCGAGCTTACTGACTTCGTCTTCATCCTCAACGACGCCAGCGCCGTCAAGACGTTTGCCCAGGCCGGTTCATTGACCTTGGGTGGTAATGTGTCGCTGGCTGCTGGTCCCGTCGGACGCAATGCCGAGGCTGCCGGTGCTGCCTCACTAAGGAGCGTTGCGGGAATCTTCAGCTACTCCAAGACTAAGGGTCTATTCGCTGGTGTTTCCCTCGAGGGTTCCGCCATCATCGAGCGTCGCGACGCCAACGAGAAGATGTACGGAACACGCTACACTGCGCAGCAGCTTCTGACAGGTTCCGTTCGACCTCCGCCCCAGGCCGGGCCCCTCATGAATATCCTCAACGATAGGGTGTTCAGCGGCATGGCGCGAACAAATTCCACCGACGACGCCATGTACAACGACAGCCCCGTCTATGACAATGGACACGACGATGTCGTTTGGAACGGCCGGCGAGGCTCTGCGTATGGCGAGGGCGTGTCGCGCGATCGCACGGGCGACAATGGCTTTGGCGCACCTAAGCGCTCGACGACTTGGCAAGACGACGTTTACGATCAACAGAGTGGTGGCTTCGGCGCTCCCACGAGATCGAACACGTTCGCAGGGGGGCATAACGATGCATACGTCTACAAGGACAGTCCCAGCCCCAGCTTCGGTACGGAAAAGAAGACAGGCCCCGGGCGACCTGCCGCTCCGAAACCCAACTTCGCCGCCAAGCAAGCGCTGCTTAAGAAGAATGAGGCCGTCGCCGTGTTCAACTTCGATGCAGACCAGCCTGGCGACCTCGGTTTCAAGAAGGGCGAGGTCATCACCGTCCTTAAACGCACCGACAGCGAGAACGACTGGTGGTACGTATCCCCCTCCCGAGCCACTGGTGTTGCAACGACTTGACTAACTCTTCTCCTAGGACCGGCCAGATTGGCACGAGGCAGGGCATCTTCCCGAGCAATTACGTCAAAATGAAGGAGTAGAATGATGCATATCACACTATTCGAACCTCGAAGCACTACCTTAAAAGCTATGTTGGAGGGATGTACCAACTACCACCAAACGACACGACACGCGAGGCCAGCTCCCGCTCGGCCTCAATCCATGAATCTATTCCTGCAACACTCTCGCCAAACCAGGCTGGCGGGGCATTAAGAGGAGGGACATATAGGGAGCCAAACCACGGCTGCTTAGAGATATACACTCTTGGACAACGGTTTTTGTATTCCTTTCCGGGCTCCTCATACCCCATGCATATCTGCCATCTTTGCTTTTTTTTTCGCCCGCGGTACTGCAATTGGCATTTTGCCACAACTGCATTTCAACGTTCTTGTGATACTCCGGTGGCATTGGAGAAATACCTCGAGGAAGAGGATTTCTCCCTGTCCCCATTTTGGTTTTTCTTCTTGCTTCATTCATCGACGCTTCGCTTCTGGTCATGCAAAATCTGGACGGGCTTTGTTTGGGGGTTTCTGATGTGTTGTATGAAGTCGGCTTAGTTGTTACCATTTAAGAGACGAAATGAAGACACGGACGCGCCGTGTTCTTGACACAAAACATGTTTAGCCAAATATGTCACTGTGCACTGTGAGATCTTGAAAGGATTAGGCATTGATCCTGACTAATTCTCGCCTTTTCGTGGCAGTACCACCAACCTAATCTCTAGCTCTACTCTATGGGCGTATCGATAAGTGCCTTGATGGCTACAAACTGGACTCCCGCAACTCCACGGTCTGCCCTACTGAACAGGACTCTCTTGACCAAAACATTGCATATGCATGATCTCCTGGAACCTTCAAGTAGAGACAGAAGCCACCCAGTTCTCAACTCGCTCCTGGGCGACAGGGGCCGTTTTCACCTCAGGTCTCCTGACCAGGTGCCAAACCGCTTCGCGAGCTTCCTCCTTGACCTTGATGACTTCGAACATCTTTGCCAGCTCTCGCCCCCGGCCCCTGCCACGAGTCAAGTCCGACATGAGCTTGCACACCTCGCCACGCATGCCACGGCGGCGATTGGTAGGAACGGTGAAGTGAAGGTTGCGGCCGTTGTTTGCTGCGCAGGATTCCTGGATGCTCCAGATGACGATGTCATTGTTCTTGGCTTCACCCCACTTAAGAATATGACGCGGAAGGTTTCGAGCCTGCTCGTTCACAGCGCGGAACAGGGTCACGTCCGACTTGTTGACGGGGTTTTCCACTTCGGCGAGGTCGAGGTCCTGGAAAAGGTCGAGGACACCGTCGCGGCTGCAATACCAGTCGAGATGCATTGCGAGTTTGGGAACTGTGGCTGGTGCTGCGAGGTAATGGTCGAGTCCAGTATCGAGACTGAAACAAGTCGTCAGTCGATACTTGCTATTGGAGGTTCCACGAGCGGTTGCTTTGGAAAATTTCTTGAACGAGGCTTTCGAAAAAGGCTGCGAACCTCGCCTGGGGGATCTCTTTGGCTCTAGCGATATGGTGTGGGAGGAAGTTGTAGAATCGGGAAGAGAAAGTGTCCCCGTCTGTATGTTCTCTCCCATGGCATCGTGGCTGGAATTTGGTTTCGGAGATATCATCTCTATCGAGGTTCTCAGGACAAGGTTTGACATAGAACCTGGTTGGTGAGGGCAGGGCACAGTTGATGGAAGGCCGACGGGCTCCGCCCGAGTCGGCACGAAAACGGTCTGAATGTTGAGTGCCATAGTGTTGATTGTGATGTTCAAAGCAGAAGAATACCAGAATACCAAGGCGATGAATGTGGTGATGGAAAAGAATGGTTCTTGGGATGGGGATGGAGATGGAGATGGAGATGGAGGTGGATGATTGCAAAGGCGTGGCCGAAGATGCTAGTGTGGCATATGTAGAGATACGGAGGAGTAGGCAAATCAGAACTGCGTCAATTCTACCTCACTTTTAAGGTTAGCAGGACCTGCGACCTGAAAGAAGGAGCAACCTCTCACTCAATTGCACCACACAAAAGTCGCCCTGCTTTTAGGTAGCATTACCACTGAACAAGACTCAACGCAATTAATTAAATGAAGCCGTGTGGAGCATGCCCACATGCCATCACCGCTCTCATTTTGTATGATGATCGTAGCACGTAGGTATTTTGTTTGCAAGAATTATTTGGATAGGATTCAATGCACCTAGATCCTGGACTCCTTAACATGACATAGGCCATTGGCCTGCGAGCATATCTCCCAGTTTCGTCGACCAAAAGTCCCTGCGGGTATCCATGATACGGTCCATATAGAACTTTGCAGAGGCGTCTTCATCCATCCCACTCGCTATGTCTGCTTCATATTGCTCAAAAAGTTTGGCTGTCATTTGATTCAACTGCTTTAGCGTTTCGGGCTCAGTTACCAGTATTGTCAGTTCGGGTTCTGGTGGAGTTATAATAGGCGACCAATGGGATTTGAGTGGACTGCTGGAGCGAGTCGCTTCCATTGTCGAGCCAGTATTCTCTTCCGCTTCTGCGGTGGTCTGTGGCCGTGCTTCGTCTGGAGTGGGTGTTTCATTCGTGGCTTGAGAGATCCTTCTCCGAGGGCTGTCCACATCAACTGCTTCACTATGGACTTCCAATTCCTTAATATCCGATTTGTGTCTTGGTAACAATTGTTTCTTGGTCGGGCTGTTCTGACATGGCGATGTCACCCTTTTTGGCTCTGACATCTTTGGCCGAGAGCTGAAAGGGAGTTCGCGGGGCCTGGGCATGAGATCCCGGAAGCTTTGGTCTGAGCCTTGAGACGATGGTTCTGGGCTGGGATGGGCATTAGGAGAACGGGGTAGTATTGGTTCTCTGCATTCCACTCCTCCTCTTCCAGTCGGCTTGGAAAGGTCTAGGTAGGGGGAGCCGTCATGAACATTCGCAGTTCTCGGGGCATCAGAGGAAAATGTGGGTAAATTGTGTGAGGCTTGGCTGCCATCCATGTACGGACTGTATCCAAAGGGCGGGCCTGGACTGCGTCCAGTGTCCTCCTCGGGGTTCAGCGATTTTCTGAGAGGCGAACTAACTCGAGGGGTGTGGACTTGGCTATTACTCCGACCAAGGAACATGTTGTAAGGGCTAAGCTGCTGCCCAGTTGTATCCGGCCCGACGGATGAATTGCATGATGCTGAAGCATATGTTGGCAAAGAATGTATTCTTTGGGGAAACTGGAATTGAGGAGCTGTTGTCGACAATCCTAGTGTAGGCTCAGGAAGGTCTGGTGGGAGTGGTGAATTCAACATCGAGGTAAAGGAAGTGGCCGGTTGAGTGTAGGGGCTTGGAGAGCTGTAGGAGGGAACGAGCAGCGGGAGAGGTGTTATTGAGGAGAGACGTGGGCCGAAGCTTGAAGCATTCTGGAACTCAAGAGAATCGGTGGGTGAGGACGGTGCGGTGTACGTTAACAAGTCGCTTGTTATGGAGTTGTTGATACGAATATGTGTCTTCTCGAGCATGTAGACAGCGACACTAAAATCTCTCTTCTCCTCAAATTGAGCGATAATAGCACGGCCTTGCCCTGGAATCTTGATGCATAGTTCGTTTCGCTGCTTCTCGACGCTAATGATGTCGGCAGATCCCAGAGAGTTCTTCAGTAGATCATGGAGGCGAATCGATATCTTTCTAGTGTCAGGAAGCCAGCCTATATGGGTCAACGCTCTCGCCACTTACGAGACGCTGTTGTCCATGGTGGATGAGGAGAATGAGAACTCCAGTCTCAGACCCAATAGGCCGCTCGCCTTCTAAAGTCAAGGTAAAAATATGGCTTGGCCGACAGGTATGATAGATTCTTGGCGAGAACCCATCGCGGATTTCCAGACGCCTGAGCGGGCAACTGGAGACTGGCGTTGGTGGACCAGGCATCTTGGATTCGCACGAAGTTAAGAAATGCCACAGGTCTAGGGTGGCTCCCGGCGAGGAAAAATGACCGTGTGAGCCTGTCCATTGCCTAAGAAATGTTATAAGGCGGGAGAATTATTGATGTAAGGAACTTCAGAGATCAAGAGGCTTATGCACCTGCCAGAAACCTCAGGTGTCTACGGCATTGTGTCTGTTACGAGGCATAGACTTGCACCTTCCCTAAGCACTGGCATTTGGAGCGAATCTGGGGTACTAGCGAGTTGAAGCATACCTGAACCTACTTGCCTACTAAAGACATTGAGGAGGAAAACAACCCGATTGGCCGTTATCGGGGCGCCTCGCATTATCACGTGCAGATAACACAGTCGCGCATCCTTGCGATTTTTGAGACGGCGCGCGCAGCTCCAACCACCAAAGACCCCAGCCAGCCGACTGGACTAGGTGGAACGTCGACACGACCTCCAGCACAAAACCACAACCCCACGAGCTCTGGACTTATCCCAGGGGCATCCTGTTGGCCTGCCGAAGCATCCGACCAGGGCGCTCCTGACCGTCCTACCGACCACCTCGACTCTTGCATTCACGACGCGACAAATTGCACTGCGACCAGCCGACCTCGACGACCACATCCACGTCCAGCGCAATTGCGACCGCGCACCCTCTCGGTCATTTGATAGCTTTTCCTGGACGGAATTGGCTGGAACCATGGCTCCCGTACGACAGGATGTACCGATGCACGCCATCGAGCGCACCGCCGAGTATGAGGACTTCATGTCGCGGCTGCGCGAGTACCACTCCAAACGCGGCACCACGCTCGACGCAGAGCCCAAGGTTGGCGCGACACATCTCGACCTTCTCAAAGTTTTCAACCACATCGTCGCCAATGGTGGCTACGACAAGGTATCGGAAGAGAAGCTGGCATGGCGGCGCATGGCAGCTGAACTCGGCATCTTCTCTAACAACGAAGCCTCGACCGCCTTCTCCCTCAAGGAGAAGTTCTACAAGAACCTCGCCGCCTTTGAGATCAGCACCGTTCATGGGAAGGAACCTCCGCCGAAGGAAATCCTCGAGGATGTCACCGCCAAAGGCGCCGGTCTCCTGAACCGTACACGAGAGAACTTTCGCGGCAAACGTGAGAGCAACATCGGGGCTACGGACTCGGCTGCCTCCGGAGACGATGGCACGCCTGCTCGCGAACGACCCGTTCCCGATGCTTCTGCCAGCGCCCGAGCATCTCGTGGTTTACGCGAGGCGCCGCCTCAGAGAGTCATCTTTCAACCCGATACCGGCCCGTCCCGAACAACGAGGCATTCGTCTGCTCACCACACCAGCCACCAGAACTCCCCGGCGGCAAATACACCACAGACCCCGTCGCATCAACAAGGTATGCCTCCCATGCCTCAACCACAAAGCCACCAAGGAAACAGAGGCCCTTCAATCCTACATCACCCTCCCAACCCTGAGGACACCTCCAGTTTGGTCACATCCTACCAACCACGATACCTAAAGCCTCTGCAACTTCGTGCTGTGGCAACACCTAGCAATGCTCCCAACGAGTTCCAAAGACCCCGCCAAGCCCAGCGTGTCGTGGACCCTCGCCAACCGTTGCAACCAGGCAGTAAGTTGCGCCTGAAATTTTCTCTGTGGATGGTAGAAACTGACGTGTTACAGCTGGTTTCGATGGTCCAAACATCTATATGCGTTGTCTCAACGCTCTGCGGTCTGACATCCCCGCCGAGCAGGCGTTCGCTCTCAACCATCTAGTTAAGATCTCTTACGAAAGAGGCGACAAGTACAAGTTTGACTCGTTCCCTGGCCTCGCAGAAGGCTTGGTGGAAAAGGCGCTACAAATCGGTAGTCTCTTCTACCACATCGACTGGACCGTCTCCTGGGATCCTATCGTTGATACCAGTGATATTGGCGTGCTTGATGGCAACAGCGGCACACAGGACATCCTGGAGCGGATCCATAACCTTATCGAGAAGGATATGCCGGATGTTCTCCAGCCCGAGGCGTATGTTGACGAACTGGTTTTGATCACTGAGGCTGTTCTTACCGTGCGGAATATGGTGACCCTCCCTGAGAATGCTCATAACATGTCCGATTTCTACCCCCTGAAAGACTTGATCTGCATCATTCTGCACCTACCGCAAAAGGACTCCCTCATCGAACTCAGGCACTTGACGTTGGATATCGCAGAGCAACTGACGCCGTTCATGACCCTGGATTCAGATGACCCTCTTTACAAGACCCTGCTTGCGCAAATGCCATCCGAGGATCGTGGAACGATCCTGACAGCTCTTCGTGCTCTCGGCCGGATCTCTATGAACCTCGAGGCCACTAACAAGCTGGGCAACGTCCCTGGGATAGTTTTGCAACGAATTGCTAGCTGGCTGCTTCTGAACGATGACGAACTCATCGACGCATGCTTGGACTTCCTTTACCAATACACCGCCGTCGTACCCAATGTGGACAACCTTATACGCTCCCTGACCCCCGAGAACCTCGTCGACCATCTCACCCGGCTGCTCGCCCACGGTGCCCGCAAGGTCCAGCGCGAGTTCACGCTAATTCCCGAGCAGAAGTTGCCAGCCCGTGACGAGATCGCTCCGATGCCCGATGACCTCCTCCAAGAGATGCTCAAGCTCGAGGAGCCCGACCGCGTGCATCGCTGGGTCCGCAGCTTCTTTGAAGAGGACACCGACTCTTTCGTGACGCAGCTTGCTGCGTGGCAGGCGTATCAGACTGCGTTCGTTGGCCCGCTTAAGGCTATTGGCCAGCCGCTCATTACGCCCGCCGATTTTATTAGAAACAGCACGTCCGTCTACAAGGACTCAAATGCGCAGGTTCTGCGAGAACCCGGTGACCCACAGCAAAAGTTCATCATCCATGGCATCCGCGCCCGCCCACGACCGCTCAGCGTTGACGGCAGGGAGTATGGTCGATGCCTATGGGCGGCATCCAACCCAGGCAACAAGAACGAGAAGTGCGGCCAGTTCTACCTCAAAGCAAAGCAGATGTGGAGCCATATCCTCACGACTCACTTGGAGGAGAAGAAGAACGACGACGATCAGTATGACAATGCCGAGAAGGAGTTCGTTTGCACCTGGGGCGAGTGTACTCGGTTCGAGGAGCCGACGAAGATGTACCTCCAGGACTTCGCGCGGCACATCAACACGCACGTCTCGGGGATGCTGCCAACGTCCGAGGCCCAGGCTCGGCGACCTGAGAGGTCGTGGATCGTCCCCGCCAAGACCATGGCCGTGACTTACGAGGAGACCATGATGGTGCGGGACGAGCGGAATCCCAACGCACCCCCGCAAGCTGCCGGGATCCCGTTAAGTGCTGCGCTGGTGCTGCGCAACATTGCCCGCAACGTCGTCAAGACCGAGGCCGAAGACGAGCTAGTCAAAGCCCAGGAGGAGGGCGGAGAATCGGGTGGTTGGAACGAGCTCCTGTTCCGACCGATCCTACCTCGCCTGTTTGAAATTTTGGCAGAGAACCGCGCTTTGGTATGTCACTTATTGTTTTGCCCGTGGAGCCGATTACATTACACGTCAGCGCTAACAAATTTCGCAGAGCCCCTATATTGCGTCACTCCTGGATCTGATCCGAGTCGACAACGATGGCCAGGGCCGTTGAGATGCCGTGTGGGGCCGAGGACCGAGATCCGTGCGATGCGAATAGACGAGTGGCGAGCCTGTGGATCAGACCCTGAGACCTGGTGCCGATGTCGACGCGGCAGAACGCCTGGACCATCCTTTGGTGGCTTGTTGGTGGCGAGATCCAGCCAACTTTCGGAACAGATCTCACAGCAAAAAGCCTGGACCAACATGTCGTACCGGGGCAAGGGAATCTGACATCGATCGCAGCCGACCTGCAAGGCAAGTTGGGGTGCAGGACAGATGAGGAGAAGAGGCGTTACGATGAGGGAGATTTCGATGAGGGCGGGGGGGAAGAGGATTAAGACAGCTGCGTGCGGACGAGAGGAAGGGCAGGGAGGATGAAAGTGGCTTTTGCATTGCTCAATTGATTGTATCTGGATTGGCTTGTGTAATAATACCCTGCCCGCCGGCGTTTGGAACGGGGGCTGGCTGGACGAGGGCGAGAAGGGACGGGTCGGCGGGCTAGAGACCGTTTGGCTTGGCCATGGCGCGTCTGAGGTACTCCTCCTTGTGGGATAGATAGTTCGTATATCGGCGAATGGGTATGTTGGCATTTCTGTTCGTACACTTGGCGGGCACGCAACCACGACGACGTCCCGTTGAGCTGGGACGGACGATCTGACATCTGACATTTTAGCATCCAACATCCAACATGCGACATCCAGCAACCAGCTTTCGGCATCCAGGGTTTAGCTTCTAGCATCCACACGAGCTCCCCTGTAGCCAATGCCAGGGGCTGTCACAGTCCGGCCCGGTACGGTCTGCGCGGTCTATCTGCACGGCGCCGGGCCGGTGCGCAGTTTGCTAGGGCTCCGGCGGCGAGCTGCCCGCTCCCCGTTGCCCGTCCCCCGGCAGCAGCGCGCTCGTCCGAACGGCAACCGCCGTCACGCGCGGAGCGCACAAAGGCGTGGCTTATCGAGGTCGGCGGCTCTTTCTCGTGGCAGCATGGTAGCTCGGAACATGTCGATGGCCCGATGCCATGTCGACGCGGGATCCCACTTATACCCCGGACTGTGGTAGGCCCGGGCCCGGGCCCGTGCACCGGCGGATAGGCACGGCACTCCCCACGCACATTCAAGGTGCATGCAACGCGGCGACCACGATGGTTGCAAGTGCTTCTGCAGACATTCTGGAACCCAGGACAAGCGAGTGTGGCAGCTCCCCACCACCAGAACCGCCCTAACGAAGGTCCCCCCCATCTTGGCCATCAGGACAGCTCCAGTCCACCACACCCGCGCCGGGAGCCATTTTCGTGGGCCAACTGGGCCCCCCTCCAGCTAACGTTAAACCTAGGCCATCGTCCCATCGTCCATCTGTTGTTATAGGCGCGACATATGCAGATCGGGTGTGTTAGGTGCCTCGGCCAGCTCTGTCCACCATCTCGGTTCAGGCCTCGCAGGCCTGCGAGGCCAATCCGCCAGTCCTTCCTCCCCGGATCTGGACATGGCCAGAGCATCGTTTTTCAGCCATGGATCCTCAAAGTTGGTTGGTACCGAATAACATGGAGTCCGCAGGTTGAACTTTTCAGTATAGTGGGGGGAATGGGTGTTCGGTGCCACTATGCGAATCCTTCACTTGCCTTTGGGCCCGCGAAAAGAATTCTGCCGCCTACGCTAAAACAAGACGAGTTTTACTTGACGGACTTGTTCTCCCGCCTAGTCTCCATATCAATGCTGTTTCGATCATGGACTTTGTCCGAGCCCGCAATGTGCGAAATGCATGCAGCGGCTGCCAGGGTAGAGTGGCTGATCCACGATGCGGGCATGCATATGGCGGCGTAGATGCCCTGCGGCATTCCCTTAGACGCAGGGAGTATCATCTGATGGTCCAGGCCTGCCAAGGCCGGCCAGACTTGCGAAATTGACGTTTTCGAGGGCATTCAGAGCGGGATGAGTCTCGAAGTAAGACTCCGGTACATACGTAATGTCCCACATTACACACCGCTCAAAGCCTGCCGTGGAAGCTGTGACCGTGACCGGACACGGCGACTCAAATTTGGTTGGACTCGTTAAGAAACGCTTGATGAAGATAGTTCTGGCCCATAATGGTGAGGCAGTATCGAATCCGGGTTGTCGTCATAATGGCTCAGCATCCACATCTTAGGCTACTCGATCGGGATGTTCTGATGTTGTGGTTAACACATTCCATCCTGTCATGCCTTCAAGCCCTGGCCCTCGGACTCGGGGAATAGGTAACCATCAGCCGGTCTCGCAGTGAGGACACGGCTCAACAAACCCCACTAGCTTGTCAACCTACCCTTTTGGTCACCGTTTTCTATCCCTCCTTGTTTCGGAGAGTTGCGTCCTACGACCATACCAACTGGAACTACATAGTAATCAGGTAAGAGATAATGAGGAAACAAAAGGAAAGGAAAAAAAGCTCGGAGGGTGGGGGCAATGTGATCGGCTCCGTAGACTGCAAGTGGGCCAATCTTGGGCTGGCGTTAAGGTTGTCTTGGCAATTCGAGGTCTAGCGTTGCGTCTTCCAGCGGACCGGAATGCAACCACGACAAGTCTGTGCTGTTGTGCTCTCCTTGTGCGATTCGTAGATATCATCCCAAAGCATTTGCCCATGTTTGGCTGGGCATGGTTCATCCCAAACAACCAGACTCAGCCACGTCGTTTCAACGCAACCGAGCCTCGCTTTCTAATCAAGGACAATTGGCGAGACTGGCTGCTGTGCTCCCAGCCAGATGGAAGCCAATGGCAACACGCTGGAGGCTCGTGTATGAAGAAGTCGGAAGGCCACCGTAATCCGATGGTCTATGTACTTCAGTGCCCTGCTTAGTGCGTGCTCAGTACTCAAGGCTCACCCGTGTCGGCCGTGGCCGCCCTCGTTGGCCACCGGCATGGCGGGGAATGCCAAAGACATCATGTCCACATGATAGCTTGCGTGAAATGAGTTGTGCCATCTCGGTGAGGCCTGGGCTAGTCGACGCGCCCGGGACATGGGCACCCCACGCCGTCGCAGACTCCACGATGCCCCCGGCTGCCCCAGGTCAATGGCACTTCCGGACGTTTTGGGTATGCCCTGGAAGTCTGGCACCCGGGAGATGCAGATTATCCTGTGTCCCTCATCTCACCAACCCCTGGTTTGAAACTATTGCGCGCCGGACCAGAGCCAGCTTTTCGAGCTGGGCGGGTGCCATCTGACTCGGATGGGCGGTGAGCTCAGCGGGAGGGAGGGTACGCAACACTCCTTCTGGTTTACTCTAGTATTGTGCTCCATAGTAGTCTAGGAGCACAGTAATTCGGCTGCCTGAAGGATTTGAAAAGGAGGGGGGCCGCCACCAAACACCGGCGCAGTTGCTGGCATCCCCCTCGACTAATTACTGCAAGCCGCAACGGGTGTCACCCGGGTTGAGTGGAAGAGTACGAATCTTGACACGACTCGGTTGAGGTCTATGATGCCGACAGCTCTTATTGTGAGATGACGTATGTGGTGTGGTTTGGTGGCCGAGGATAGTTGCGCACGAACGTGTAGTTCGTAATCTACCTGGACTAGGTGGTGATCGCGTCCAGCATGGCTGATTTAGGTGTGGTTGGTGCATCGCTGCCGGGCGGCCGGTCAGTTGCATACCGAAAACAAGAAGAGACACGACACTCCAAAATTAGATGGGGAAAGGACCCGGCGTGTCCAGGGGATCTGCTCCCGTTTGCCACGCAGTAAATTCCCTGGAACAATCCTCGTCTGTTGGTGGGCGGAAGGGTTTTTGACAGCCCGGCGTGGATGACCAGGAATACTGTAGGTGAGGGTGGGCGCCCCAGAGGTGGTGTGCCGCAGGTGGATGCAGTGGATATCGTGTTAGCTACCGAAAGAGCTACCCCTGCACTTCCCCCATGAGCCTCTAAGAGTTAGTGGATCCTGGGTGCTGCGATGGCGTCCCCGGGTGCCCTGAAGCCCGGGCCAAGCCCCGCCAGAGCTATGGAGGTCCCCACGCAATGCGGCCGATCGTCTCTGCGCACTGGCAGCGGGCATTGATGAGCGTCTCTGGCAGCATGAGGTGGACGGGACCGAGGATTTCGAGCAAGTTCCAAGGGAAAGAGGACTTGGACGGGGCGGAGGCTGCCGTGCGTGGTGGCACAAGGTCCGTCGTCATCTGGCGCGCCACAAGGCAGGGGAGGAAGTGGTCTGAATGGCTTGGTTGGGTCATCTTGGATTATTGGCTGCGGACTGTGGTTGTGTTCCTGTTTGTGTCTGTGTCTGACAGACCCAATGGCTAGGTTGCTCAGGGAGCACTGCCCTGACTGGCGTTGTGTTTTCGTCTTCTCGGACTTCCGCGTCCGCAGCAATTGATGCGACGGGGGAGTCTGGTATCCGTAGTCTGGGCCGTGGCGTTGTGAGGGGTGTCTTAGACGTGTCTCCGTCATGGAAGGGAGGAGGAGGGAGGGTTGGGGGAGATGGGCAAGAGCGAGGAGCCGCATATGCAGCTGCCGCTTTTCTCTGGGCGTCTGGACGCTGCAGGAGCAACCAACCCGCGTTGGCCTCTCGAGCACACCTCCTTCCCGTCCCTCTCCTGCCAGAACAGACCGGGCCGGGAGGACACCCATGCCTCAGGTACGAGCAGAGAAGAATTCTTTTCGAATGTGACCGTCCCGCCTTGATCACTATCGCGACAGGTGACATCCATTGCCCAGCTGCAGTCGAGGGAAGCGACGAGAAGATGGAGGCAATCATCCCGAGCTGCTTGACTCTTACGGTCTTACCCAAGACACTAAAGACTCCCACCACCTCGAGCTCTACACCGTACTCTTAGACTAATCCTCTGACCGACCTCTGACCCTCAGACCTTTCCTAAGCCTCCTCAACAACAGGAATTCCGGCACAAACCCAAACACCAAACAAGAAGCAAAAAAGAAAAGAAAAAAAGCAGCAACATTGCATGCGTGCTAGACCTGCGTCTGCATAGTTTGTACGGGAGGGGTAGGACACCAGAAAACAACCTCGATAACTCCACTACCAACAACAATCCACCACAGCTTTCTGTCCAATGCCCGCCTCTCCTCCTCCCCTTATCACCGAAACGCATGCACTTTGCTCTTGGAGTGTTGCGTTCCGCCCCTCCCCCCACATCGCCAGAGAGCATGGCATCTCGTCTCCGTGGATGTGGTGGTCTGTTTGACGACTTGACAAACAGAATTTCGTTGCTTCTTGCACCCCCTGGTGCTGGATCTTGTGACCTAACGCCCGTCTCCGTCCAGTCGCATCTTGGTGGTCCGTGAATGAGACCCTGGCCCATGCGACATCGGGGCCCGGACCACGACTCACAGGTAAGGTAAGGTGAGGGCATGGCAGTCAATGACATAGAGTGTGTATCAGCAGCACCTCGAATCACACACAACGCTCGCTCACCGTTTTACACCGACGGTCAGTCCCCCCGGAGTCAACGGTCAGCGTATTGCTCCACCCTTTCTCAGTATATAAACGCCGGCGAGCTGGCGGTCACAGCATTACCCCTTTGTTGATTCCTCACACTCACATCCCACATCCTCTTTGCCCCGAGACACACTGCTTGCATTCCTCAGCTTCCGAGTACCTCGCACCAACAATTGGTATGTTTGCCTGCAATCTCTTCGCGCTGTGAGCTTCTGCTTGCTAGCAACGGTCTCCCGGAGGACGAGGATGCATCCCCAACTCCCGTCAGAAGGAGATCTAGAACTGCTCAAGCTGACCAGGTTCCTCTACAGCCTTGTCTCTCATCCGCAACAACCGGGTCCCAATTGCATCGCTCGCAACTCCATAGCTATCCGCAGATCGCTCCCCGCCCCCCTGGTCCACACGTTTGTCGTTCTGGCGTCGCTATTGAGGAGCCCTGAACATAGTACCGGTCCTCCTGCTGTCACCTAGTGCCCCTCACCATCACACAGTACTCTGTACGGGTACACACGCGAAGCTTCCCTCCTCGGACACAATCTTCGGAGACAACCACCAACGCTCATCTTTGCATCCCAAGGACAAGTCGGTAGCACGATCGACACTCTTGCGACCACAAACCCCATCAAGCCCTAGCTGAGCTGACTGTGAAAGCTTCGCCTTACGGACATCGCGCCACGCTAAACCTGCAGTAGTGGCCACTTGACCCTCTAAAAAAGTTCGCCCCCGGCCCAGATTTTCTTCCTGAGCTTTCTCACCTTGCGCCCCACCTCCATCTATCTGACCCGCTCGAGCATACCTATATCAAGACGTCCTTCTTGTCGATTGAACTCTGCTTCTTCGACTCTTTATCCTCTTTCTCCTAATCAAATATACCCAAGCCCATCCACGCTTCTCCTCCTTCCACTTCCTTCCTTTATCACTTCTCTCGTTTCACCAAGACATCTATATATACCCATCATGTCTTCCGCCGCCGTCCGCAACGTCCTTCGCCTCTCTCGAGCTGCTGCTCCTGCACTTCGCCCTGCGGCTTCCTCGGCCCGCTTCTTCTCTGCCACTCGTATCAACGGCGTTTCTGATACTGCCAACAAGAAGAGCGTTGTCCGTGAGAAGGAGGTCCCTGGCACCAACTGGGCCGCTGGCCAGGGCGACAAGCATACCGTGCAAGTCCCCGATGCCGCCGCCCAGGTTCCCCACGACACCCCCGTCCCCCCTGCTGAGAATGAGGCCGTTGTGCCCTTGACTCGCAAGGTATACGATGCCCTGCCTCAGACCATGAAGAACATGAGTGTCTACGGCAAGACCATCATCGTTACTGGTGGTGCCCGTGGTCTCGGCAACTACATGGCTCGCGCCTGTGCCGAGGCCGGTGCCAAGGCTATTGTCATCTTCGACGCCAACCAGGAACTTGGCGACGAGTCCGCCGCTGAGCTCCACGAGAAGACTGGCCTTCCCGTGTCTTTCTTCAAGGTTGATGTCCGTGACGGTGCTGCTATCAACGCCGCCGTCGACAGCGTCGTCGAGCGATTCGGTGCTCCCGATGTCCTGGTCAACTCGGCCGGTATCGCTGATTCCAACATCAAGGCCGAGACCTACGATCCTGCCATGTTCCGCCGTCTCATCGATATCAACCTCAACGGCTCCTTCTTGATGTCTCAGGCTGTTGGCCGTGCCATGATGGCTGCTGGCAAGCCCGGATCCATCGTCCTGGTCGCCTCCATGTCCGGCTCCGTGGTCAACTACCCCCAGGAGCAGAGCTGTTACAACGCCTCCAAGGCTGGTGTCATCCAGCTTGGCAAGTCTCTTGCCGCTGAGTGGGCCAAGTATGAGATCCGCGTCAACTGCATCTCTCCCGGGTACATGGACACTGCTCTCAACCGTGTCCCCGCCCTCGACGCCCAGAAGAAGATCTGGAAGTCCCTCACCCCCCAGAACCGCCTGGGTAACGTTGATGAGCTCAACGGTCTTTGCGTCTTCCTCGCTTCGGACTCCTCCAAGTTCATGACCGGCTCCAACTGCATCATCGACGGTGGTTACACTTGCTACTAAGCGAGTAATATCGCGGCTTGGGTACCACCAAGCCAACTTCGTCTTGCTTTCTTTGGAAGGATAGAAACGTTTGGAAAGAATCCAGATAAAGATAAAACATACACAAATATTGGGGAGCGGATGCGCACGAAAGCAGTCTTAGTCGTGAAAGACGGACATGTTGCTGGTTTTCTTTTCGCAAGCTTGTTCGGAGTTTATGGGTACGAATGGATAGTTCCTTCGAAAAAGGGAAAACTTTGGGAAGCATGTTATTGAAAGGATACAATAGAGAGAAGCTTGGAATTGGTACGATAGAGAGGAAGACGAGATTGCGCTGGGATTTAAGGTGGCAGCTGCAGACAAAAAGTCGACGGCGAACGAAGAAGAGATTTCGAATGGCCGATGATTGGCTCTGATGCTCTGTTTTGCCCTGTGTCTTGTGGTCCAATGTTGTAGCCTTCCTCGGAGACTTAGTTTTGCTCAGGAGGTGGTAGTCTTGTTAGCCCTTCAGCGATCCACGGGCGACTTACACCGGGTGCTCCACCAGCCATGGCATTACCACGGGCGTCACGATCCCCTCTTCTCGTGCATGTCGTCTAATTCCCCGCGTCGCAATTGGGCCCTAGCCGCCCAGCCAATAGGCACACCGCCGCGCTCACGAAACCGGAAATCGCATCGTGGACCTTTCCCGCCCCCCCCCCCCCCCCCCCCCCC
>WPDF01000354.1:0-11744 GCA_019137265.1 Neonectria coccinea
CTATTTTATCTCTTTATAATAATCCCTCTCTCTCTTAATGTTAATATCTCCTCCTAAAAACTCTATCCCCTTCTAACTATCCTCTTTATCCCTATTATATCTCTACTAGTAACCTACTAGCCTACCTATCTAAGGACCCTTACTATACTAGCTATATTTTATATTAACTAAGTTAATCTATATTATATTATTAGATTAGTATAAAGTATTAATATTAGTAAGTTTATTAGGTTAATAGTCTTTAAAGACTCTATTAAATCCCTTTAGTAAAGTAGTAAAGAAAGTATATTTATTAAGCTACTCTTTATAATTAAATTATCTCTTAATAAATAGCTATAATCTAATTATAAGGATAAGTACCTTATAATTATTAGGCTATTAGATTATACTTACTTTAAAGAGTATAAATTCCTAGTAATTAATATAATTATAAGTACTCTCTCCTCTTTATTATTATTATATAACTAAGTAAAGACTAATATATTATTACTTATAAAGCTTACTAATTATACTCTTAATATAGATAAGAAATATATTAGATTAGTTATTATAATCTTTATTTTAAGATACCTTTATAATATATAGTAGAAATATACTCTTAAAGGTACTATTAAGCTATATATATATATAGAAGAATTATACTTAAGACTCTCTAATTATAAGTCTATTAATAGCGAATTTTATACGTATTAAGATTAACTAAGAGAGAAGCTTATTTTAACTCTTAAGCTAGTTAGATATAGGTAAAATTTAGTAGTAAGTATTTATTATAAAGATCTTACTCTTATAAAGGGTTTAATATAAAAGGAACTTTAGTAAATATAATAGGCTAGCCCTTAGGTAGCTATAGAAAGGTATTAAAATAAGGTTATTACTAAAGTTAAGAGAGAAAGGAAGGAAGCTAGAAGCTTTTTACCTATTTAAGCTAAATACCTATTTATTACTAATTAATCCTATAGTAAGGCCTTATTATAGTTAGAAGATAACCTTCTTATCTAGCTTAAGCTAGAGTAAAGCCTTAAACTATAATAATAAAGTGCCTTTATAATACTTATAGGTTAGGTTTAATTTATAGTTCTAAGTAAAATGCTTAAACTTAAAGTAGTTATAGTATTAAGTAGATTAAAGTCCCTTATTAAAGGGTTTATAATTATATAGCTATATATTAAGTAGTAAGCTATTATTATAAAGATAATTAGCTTCCTTAATAAAGTTAATATAAAGGATTAGATTTATCTTTATATTAGAGCTAGATTAATTAGTCTTTAGTTTTTTAGCTTAAAGGACCTTTAGCTAGTTAGATTTATTAATTTCTTTAATAAGCTTATTAGTATTATTAGGGATAAATATAAGTTAAACTCCCTTTATTATTACTATAAAGATTAAGAATAATAAGGCTATATTCTTACTAAAAGCCTTAATAACCTAATCTTTAGTATATCTAGCTTATACTTTATCTATAATAAGGAATATAAGAATTATATTACTACTTAAGAGCTTTCTTACTATAATAATATTTATATTACTATAAGCTTAGTTTACTATTATAATAGTATCTTTTAGTAATTAGCTATTAATATTAAAAAGAGTATTTCTTATATAAATTATAACTTTACACTTAATATAGCTTTAAGTAGTTTACTTAAAGCTTTTATAGCTTAAGCTAAAAAGGTTTTATATTATAACTAATATATAAAAGGGTTAATCTTTACTATTATTATAGTTTAAAGCTTTACTCTAGCTTAAGCTAAATAAGGAGGTTATCTTTTAATAGTAATAAAGCCTTACTATAGGATTAATTAATAGTAAATAAATATTTAGCTTAAATAGGTAAGAAGCTTTTAGCTTTCTTTCTTTCTTCTTTTAACTTTAATAATAATCTTATTCTAATACCTTTTTATAATTACCTAAAGGCTAGCCTATTATATTTACTAAAGTTCCTTTTATACTAAACTCCCTATAAGAATAAAATCTTTATAATAAATACTTACTATTAAATTTTACCTATACTTAACTAGCTTAAGAGTTAAAATAAGCTTCCTTCCTAATTAATCTTAATATATATAAAATTCACTATTAATAAACTTATAATTAGAAAGTCTTAAGTATAATTCTTCTATATATATATATAGCTTAATAGTACCTTTAAAAGTATATTTTTACTATATATTATAAGGGTATTTTAAAATAAAGATTATAATAACTAACCTAATATATTTCTTATTTATATTAAGAGTATAATTAATAAGCCTTATAAATAATAATATATTAATCTTTACTTAATTATATAGTAATAATAAAAAGGGGAAAGTACTTATAATTATATTAATTATTAGGAATTTATACTCTTTAAAATAAGTATAATCTAATAGCTTAATAATTATAAGGTATTTATCCTTATAATTAGATTATAACTATTTATTAAGAGATAACTTAATTATAAAGAGTAACTTAATAAATATACTTTTTTTACTACTTTACTAAAAGGATTTAATAGAATCTTTAAAGATTATTAATCTAATAAACCTATTAATAATAATACTTTATATTAATCTAATAATATAATATAGATTAACTTAATTAATATAAAATATAATTAGTTATATTATTATTATTTTTATTATAATAAAATTAAATACTTTAAATAAAACTACTTTAAGCTATAAGAATAATTTAGTATTAGTTTAAGTATAATTAAATTAATACTTAAAGAAGAAAAAATCTTTAATTAAAAAGATTAATTCCCTTTTAAATAAGTATATAAAAAAAAGAGCTATTTAGGATTAAGCCTAAATTAACTAAAATTAAAGATATATATATTATTCTATTTAGATATACTATAGGTTTAAACTAAGCTAATCTTTAGCTAGATTAATTAAGGTTTATATACTATATTATACTTTAGTAGCTAATTAGTTAAGACCTTATTTAAATTAAGTTATATATAGCTAAACTAACCTAATTTAGCTAATTAGGTCTATTAGGGCTATATAACTAAATTAAGTTATAAATTAACTAAATAATAAGGAATACTATATAAGTAGTAAAGTATTATTACTAACTTATTTCTAAGGATAAATAGAAAACTAGCCTTTATAAAGGAATTCCCTATTAAGTATTAAAAAGAAGTGCTTCTTTAAGTACTTAAGTTTCCTTAGGAAGGAAGACTATATTAAGTAGATATATTATATATATAGTTAAGCCTATTAAGGATAATAAAGTAATAGTATAAGTAATTTAAACTGCTTATTAACTAACTTCCTAAAGAAGGAGGGTATATTATAGTTTAGAGCTTTACTCTAGCTTAAGCTAGATAAGAAGGTTATCTTCTAATAGTAATAAAGCTTTACTATAGGATTAATTAGTAGTAAATAAGTATTAAGCTTAGATAGGTAGAAAGCTTTTAGCTTTCTTTCTTTCTTCTTTTAATTTTAGTAATAACCTTATTTTAATATTTTTCTATAGCTGCCTAAAGGCTAGCCTATTATAATTATAATTTAGGGCTATTATAAGGGTAGAGTTAATAATAAAGGTTAAGATAGTAATAATATTTAAGGTAATTTATTCTTTAAGGGATATTTTATAATTATATAAAGTATTAACTTTATAGAAAGTATATACTTATATCTCTTATATAAAGATATAGATTTAAACTATAATTTAAATCTATTTAAGAAGAGTAAGAAGGATAATTCTAATAATAGTATTATAAGTATTAGTTTTAAGGTTATCTATTAGTATTCTAGTTAATTCTATAGTAGGTTTATTACTTTTATTTTATATATACTAATTAATTCCTACTAAAGGGTTATATTAGCTTTACTTAAGGCTATATACCCCTAAATTAATAGCTATTAGTAGTATATTAGCACTATTATTATAGCTTTAATACGCTATTAAATTAGGGGTAATATATATATAAGGATTCTAATTCTAGTATTAGAATATATTTTAGAGGTAGATTAAAGCTATAGTAAGTAGAAACTAAGAAGTAAGAAAGAAGTTATAATATATATAAAACTTTACTATTAAATAACTAGCTTATTATTTATAATAATAAGCTAATATCTTAAGAATAAGCTTTTAACTATATAAAGAAGCTATAGTTAAAGTTTTAAAATTTTAGGTATTTATCTTACTATTTAAATTATTGGTTAAATTGGCTCTTTTTAGTGGTAAAAGTGGCTAACAATAGAGGGTGGCTAATAAATAGGGTGGTTAGCTTAGTGTTAACTCAAGTAGAGCAATTTCAGACGTGAGTAAGAAAGATGCTGATTTATCAGACGTCGAACTTGTTGACAATACCTTGACTGGGGCGAGATTCATAAAATGCTGTGTAGATAGTTTATAGTTTCCAGAGTTGTTGCGAAAGGGATAACAAGCTCGATCACTTAGTCGAAGAAACATTCGTGGCCAGTAAATGGCTAGATAGACAAATTAAAGGCCATCGACTAATACAAAGAAGACTGGGACTCATGCGTCACAAGGGGCCTTATATGATACTTCTGAGGGGATTAATCTCGAGGCGAGAGGAATCGCCCTTGCTGGCATGGGTATGGATTTAAGCATACGCGAAGCTGGCACTCACACGTTGAAGCTAGGTGCTGGTCTGATATGCATAGACCAACCTCTTCATCTGCAAATGATAAACTGACCAAGGTGAAACGCTACGGTGACAAGTATGTATGATAGGGCTTTGAGCTCAAGTTCTTCCATGTATCAGGAATATGGTACTATCTTGTCGACCAGAACGTATTTATCTATTCTCTATCAAGCCAGCTCATTCTCAAAAAACACCATCATCGCACCCTGGTGGACAGACTTGGCGAACCCCTTAAGCTCCGCATGTGCAGCACACTCGTTGTCATAATATGCCATATCCTCTACCGACGTAAAGACAGAAATAACTGCGATGGTATATCCTTGGGCTCGCTGGTCAGGCTTCGTAGGCCCAGCTTGGACGGACAGGATATAGGGCTTGCCGTCCTAGAGTTTAAGTAATTAGCCCCGACTCTAACTATTAATGTGTTTCTTCAACACGAACCTTGACAGCCTTTTGAGGCATACCCTTGTAAATATCGAGGAGCTTTTGTTGATCCTCCTCGCTAGGTATCTTGAACAAGGTGACGCGGTTGATTGGCTTGGACATGATGTGTATTTGATGAGATGAGTAATGTAACGAGGGTTCCTTATTCTTGGAGAGGTGGTGTCTGACGTAAATTTAGTGCAAATGTGTCAATTCATGGGTAATACCAGGAATCGAAGAGGGGGAAGATTGTACTAGATCTAAATAGAGACGTCACTCGGAAGTGGATGTTGAAATTCCGACGGCCTCGGAACGTCTCCCGGAATTATTGATAAGCTTTGTCTAAAGACACCGGGACCTAAGCCGTTAGATCGTCGCTCAGAGAATTAATTCACTCATATTTGGGGAGTAGAGCCGCCTATGACTTGCCATGAATTTATTCTTCTTTTTGTCCAGGAGGCAGTCTTGGAATTGCAGCAACTTCGAGAAGCCGGAGTCGGGGTCGTCACGATTTCGTTTCGCCGAATTCGGCACCTCGGGTCGAAGGCACAGCGGCCGATGAACTTTGATCACGCAGAGTTGGTGCGCCAATCGCCTGCCGAGCTTGCGTCGCATTGAAATGCAGACCGGACTTTGCGGCGGCAGATGATTCGGCTGTTTCCTCATCTGCTCTGGAGCTGGGAGTTCCCCTGACCACTCACCTTGACAGCGTCGCATGCATCCCTAATCTACCATTATCGGCTTCATAAGGTATGTTTGAGGGCCAAAATAGGAAATCAAAGGCCAGCAGCGTCGCTTCATTCCATTACATATTTAGATGTTAGGTCAAGGGTTGAAGACCAAGAAATTGTCTCGCAGGAGTAATCGCTTTTCTACAATACATAATGACGAACCACTTAAGTCTACTCCATTTGAAATCTCACGAGCGCCATGTACTACACCAGCCTGAATCTCATATGCCGTGATGTCTAGAATCGAGTCTCGACCCGTCCCGGATCCTCGTAGCTTTCATTAGGATCTTAGATCCTGTCAGACCACGTCTCCAAGACTCTCATTAGCTGCTGTGTCCTTAGTCCAATCTTCCCTACCCAGGAGAAAAGTATTATAAACGATTCAACATGGTTCACAGAATCACCGCGTGCTTTGGCTTGTTGTAAGTTATCAAACCATAGTTGAACTTGTTTACCTAAGATCTGGTTGTCAAATTCCACGGCCTCTGTAGAGTGTTGATTCAAACGTTCCAAGCTCAAGGGTTCGGTCACTCTCCCTGCTCAACTGCAACAGACACTGGATTGCGTCAAGAAGCGAAGAACAAGCTATACAGGTTAATACAGTACGACTCCATTCAAATTATATCCGTAGAGTGGCCTCGAGGTGAACTTATCAGTACCCTAGTTCAGCGCTCGAGATCAAACAACTGAACACGGCTTCCGAAGACGATAGATTCACGCCATAACTCTTCACAAACTGTCAGCCAGCACTTCAAGACAACCATTACTCACCTCCTCAAACTCAACAATGAACCTGATCACATCAATCAGCCCACCCATTCCAGAGACTGGGTCGAACCTGCACGTCCCTAATAACGTTATACAAACCCACGATCACGGTTACATACCGTAATCACGCATCTTCCCACTCCGCTCCACCATGCCTGGATCATATTATTAATTCGTCCGTCACCGGCGTCCGAGACTCCATAGATATAATGTACACATCTGCCAGGTATTCAAGTGGCCATCATACTCTCGTTTCATTCACTCGCAAACCAATACCATGACGAACGTTGCCATCGTCGGCGCCTCCGGCGAGATGGGCCAGTCCATCGTCAACGGCCTACTCCTCAGCAAGGACTCCTTTGTAAGTCAAGACCCCTATATTCTCATCAGCACGTGTGGGTTAATGCAGGAATCTCCACTTGTAGAACATCACGGCCCTCGTTCGGCCGGCCTCGATCAACAAGCCCGAGGTCCAGAGCGTCAGGGAACAGGGCGTTCGCATCCTCGTCATTGAACTCAATGCGCCGCATGACGACCTGGTCAAGGCTCTGACCGGCCAGGATGTCGTTATCTGCGCCATCATACCCGACGCGGCCGACTCTCAAAAGGCCCTCGCCGACGCCGCCAAGGAAGCCGGCGTGAAGCGCTTCCTGCCCAGCGCCTTTGCGACGGCCTGTCCTCCCTCCGGCGTCATGGTCATGCGAGAGATCGTAAGACAACTCCCCCCTTATAGCCCAACTTCTACTGACCCGGAACCTCAGAAGGAAGAAGTCATCAGCCACATCAAGAAGATCTACCTGCCCTACACCGTCGTGGACATCGGCTGGTGGTACCAGGGGACGCTCCCCCGACTACCCTCCGGCAAGCTCGACTACGCCATGAAGTTCCCGGTGAAGACCATCGCCGGCGACGGCAACCTGCCCACGGCGCTGACGGACCTGCGCGACGTGGGCAAGTACGTGGCGCGCGTCATCGCCGACCCGCGCACCCTCAACAAGTCCGTCTTCGCGCACAGCGAAGTGCGCACGCAAGAGAACATCTTCGCGCTGCTGGAGGAGGCCAGCGGCGAGACGATCCCGCGCGAGTACCAATCGCGCGCCGAAGTCGAAGCCGCCTCCGCCGCGGCCCGCGAGGCCTACGACGAGAAGCAGGACCGCTCCTTCGCCGACATGCTCGTGCTGACCGTTGCGCAGTATCCCAACTCCATGTGGCTGCGCGGCGACAACACCCCGGAGGCGGCCGCGTATCTCGGATACCTCAGCGGCAAGGAGCTGTACCCGGACATGGAGACGGAGCGCGTGAGGTTCGAGGAGTATGTCGGTGAGATGCTCGCCGGCAAGGGCAAGGCGGCCTACGCCAACCGCACTTTTCCGTGCGAGTCTAAGAATGGCGGGGATGCCAAGTGACGGTTGTTACTAGTCAGTGAGGGCGTTGCCACCGGTCTCGACCTGGCCCTCGACGGTTGAGACGCTGCATGGTGACATATGAGGCGTGGCTCATGATGTAGCTAGGGTATCAACGGTTCCTCCGTCTGTCTGCGAGTCAGTCCTCTTCAACGGCGTGAGGATATGCACGAGCCATACATAGTAGTCGGTAACAACGATCACGCTTCAACAGACAAAGCTTTAGCTGCAAGAAATGGTCCTTAGATTGCCTTGACCCCGTAGATTCGCCAATTGTGCTGTACGCACTACTATTTTCCCGAACAGCAAGTCCCAATACCCAACCGTCCAGATCCAAAATGCGTGACAAAACAAACCCATGGGACACACGCCGTAGCACCGGTTACACACTCAGGTGAGAATACCTGAAATAGACGAAGGCATCAAATACGGAATCAACGCCGAAGAAAGAATACTCGCAATGCTCCGTGCCATGTCCGACTTCTTTCCCAAACAGTAGAGGGCTTTTGTGCAGTCCTCGCATCGTCTCGCCAACATCATTATTGTAGGGCTCTCCAGGGAGCTGGGGTTATGCCGAACCGACTCCTCCACCTCAGTTAGATGAAGAATGGCCGCCTTGGTGAATGCCCTGATGAGGATCATGGTCCAAGGCTCCGTCAAGATAGACCCTTCGACAACAGCAAAGTGCAGATCCGACACATGAGTACCGGGAATATCGCCAGCCCGGGGGCAAGTCGAAACCCGAGCGAGATCAGAGAGAATTGCAGCGCTGTCCTGTCGCAGGTACCTGACCACGTCGACGCTGAGGCGAACCTGAGTAGAATATTCCAAGCCAAGACCATTCTCGTCCACCAATTCGATTAGATCAGCCAGGAGAAGAGCAGCACAGTGGAAGTGCGCAACAACGCACACGAACCAGCTCTGAATGTGGGTGGGAACTGTGTCGTACTGGTTAACGAGATCCCGGAAGAAGGCGCCGTATGTCTCGTTCCAGTGCTTATAGACAGCCATCGAGTTCGAAATGACCTTCTCAACAGCCTCGCCGCGGTATTTGCTCCGCACCGTGTTCTGTAGATACGAGACGTGCCTGAATAGTATCACTTTGACGGGTGCAGCTGCGACTACTCCCTTCGTAGCGGTCTCGACTGAATTCGGCCACCGAAGGACACCTTCCTTGTCTTCTCGAATGAAGAGCCCGGCCCACCACCGCGCGTCGTGAGGGCTGTACTCAATATTAAACGCATCGTGCTCCGGCTGGTCAGGATATGTCGGATCGTGGTGACACTCCTCATCCGAAACAACAACTGGACGACCATTCATCGAAGACGAGACAGTGTCGAACATGACCGTCATCCAGTAGACGAGGCCGATGGTGCCCTTTTCCTCGGAGCTAAGCGACTCGGCTGTGGTAGCCTTTTCCAGTCCCAGAGAGCTCTTCGACGAGTCGAGAACGCCGGCTTCACGGGCCTCATACTGGAATTTGAGAGCGTGCATCTTTCGAGCTGCCCTCTCCATAAACACGGGTGGCCCTTCTGCGGAGATGATGTCGCTGATTTGAGATGCAATTGACCCATCCCCACCAACAATGGGGCTGTCACCACGAAACGGAATGCTGTCCCGCCGGTCATAGGGGAGATCTTCGTCGTCCATTGGCTTCTGAGCCAGTCCCATGATCAAATCCGCACACACCACTCTAAAACATTCCATGTCCGAACAATCCTGAAGAGCTCGCTTAGCCTGAGCCCAGAAGGACTTCTGCAGTGTACGATCGAACTCCGAGTTCAAGTCATCAGCCAAGTCTGACCGGCCGTCAAAGGATGACAGGTTCTGAGGGAACCTCTCGCGTTCACGCTGGCTGCCCTGGGCCCACTGTGTAGCAAAGGCCATGATAGCCAGATGAAGTGCCTTGGAAGCAGCTCTATCCTCGGACCTTGAGAGCTTGATCAGTTTGGTCGATTGGGCGATTTTGTCGAGTTTGACGACACGGCGGTAGATCCTATTGTCCTGCTGTTTCGGTTCATAGTGGTTCAGGACATTCAACTTCGCAAAGTCGGACGCTAGCCAACTAACACCATTGGACGAGGGGCGAACGAGGGAATCTGGTCGGTATGGACAAGTCTCTTCAGACAGCCAGCACGACAGGGCATGTTCCAGGACGTCGTGGTATATGCGCATGAGATTGTCCGAAATGAGACCCTTGTTGGTGTTTGAAACCATGAGGTGGGCGGCAGAGAAGGGCGAAATGGAGGTGCCGTAACTTCGCGCAATGCTGTCCGAGTAGTGGCGGGCGCTGAGGGACCGGGAGGAGACGTCGCTTTGATACGAATTGGATTCAGAGGGAGACGGTTGGAAGTGAATATCAGGCGCGGAGTGGGTCTGGTACAGCGGCCACCCATTCTCGCCGTTTTCTTCTTCTGTTGTAGATCGATGTCGGGACTGAAGGACTCGAGTGGGGAGGTCTGACGCTGGAGAGCAGTCCATCGGCGCGGGGTGTGAGGTGGCTGGGTTCGCATCGAGGGGGCCGAGCATGGCCGGGTGAAGACTGGGATCGAAGGCGGAGGAGTCTAGGACGCCATTGATGGGCATAGAATCGAAGGCGGTGTTGGGAAAGTTTGAGAAGTCGGCGAAGCCAGTTTCCATAGGGCCCCAGCTGGTCAGGTCGTGGGTCGAGGGAGGCGCCTGGAGCATATCGAGAAGCGCAGTGGCATTGACATCGAGGCCTTGGGTCGGGAGAGCGGACTGGGTGGGCGAGGGACCGGGTTGAGGGCGCGGACGCTGGCGCTTGGCCTTGTTCCTGACGGGATCGGGGACGCGACGAGTATTGGTGCCGGGCTGGGTCAGGACGTCGCCCGGAGGACCGGTTTGGAGCTGGGCGCGAACCCAATGGAAGGTGCATTGTTTCCTGGTTCGCAGGCAGTAGGAGCACCGCAGGGCACGGGAATCTATCTCGTCTGCGAGATTTTCGGTCACCCCGGTTAGTGTGGCTTCGCGGAGGGGCGGCGCGCACTGGGCAGAGCGAAGGGCAGAGGAGCAATAGGAGACAGGCAGGGAAATCGATCTCAGAGCCACTCACCGAGGTGTTCCTCAGCGAGGGAGACGCCAGAGGAAGCATCAGTGCCGGAGCGGAGCCTTTCGGAGTTGCGCTGGATGTCCCACAGAGAGGGCGCGTCGCATGCCCGCTTGGCCTTGCGGCACTGGTCGCAGGAGCGGTTCTGGCGCCTCATGTCGGGCGAAGGGCGACGGTAGAGGACGAACGAGGGAGCAGAGCCGAGCAAAGCAGAGCAGAGCAGTGGGCTCGGCAGCGCAGAGCACAGAGCAGAGCGCAGTGGACGGCCAGGCGCAGGGACAGGAGCAGACGGGTAGGTAGGTATAGGTCACAGAAGACGACCCTCTGGAGGGCGGAAGACGGGCGTATTTCCCTGTCGGGCTGGAGGCAGCAGAGAAGGTGGACTGGTGGAGAGGCACAGGCCGATAGAGGGAGAAAGTGGAGGTGGTGACGCGATTAGGGAATGAATGAACGGGGATGAGATGGAATGGGAATGGGGATGGGAAGGGAGATGAGCGAAGATGAGATTTACGGCCCCTCTCCTTGCGGGTTGACGAGGGTTGTGAGTGGCGGGCCATGGCCTGTGTCGGGCTGGGCCTTCTGGGGTTAAGATTCTCCGCTTTTCCGAGGAGGGTGTCAGTTCCCCGCACCCCGCTAATCTGTTCGGGTGCAGTGGGTGGCTCAGCGAGAGTCCACCCCGGCACCGGGCGTTTCCAGCGATGGAAGGATGGTGGATGGGCTCTCTCGAATGGGGGGGGGGGGGGGGGGGG
>WPDF01000357.1:0-34528 GCA_019137265.1 Neonectria coccinea
GACGGCGTCGATCCAGCCGGTGCACGCGGACCCGGCGATCCTGCGGGCGTGGCCGCGGCTGATCGGGGAGCACCGGTGCGGGCGGGCGTTTGCGTACCGCGAGTTCCCCGACTCGGGGGCGCTGCTGGCGCTGGGCAGCGACAGCCCGACGGCGCCGTGGAACCCGCTGCGCAACGTCTACGTGGCGACGACGCGGCGGTCGGCGCGGGAGCCGGAGAGCGACGAGGTGGTCAACGAGCACTTCCGGCTGGGGCTGTGCGAGGCCGTGGTGGCGGGCACGGCGGGCGCGGCCAAGAGCGTGTTTGCCGACGACCGCGTGGGCAGTCTGGAGGTCGGGAAGCAGGCCGACATGGTGGTGGTGGAGATGGAGTGGGAGGCGCGCAGTCTGCTGAAGTCGGAGGTGAAGGAGACGTGGTTTGGCGGGAAGAAGGTTTGGAGTGGTTAGGATGGATGGTTGGTTGGTGATTTCTGTGAGCGAGCACTGGGAGTAGGAGGAGTATCGGTAGAGGACACGGACATGGCAATGCATCAATACCAGAGCTACGAACACAGTTTTTGCCTCTTCACTATCTTCAGTCTCGGTCCATGCTTGTCTAGTCAACCTGTTTCATCATCACTCTTGTCTAAGCTTCATCTCATGCCCGCAAAGTTGAGTCTCAACACCACAGCCAAGACGATAGCCAAAATCCAGAGATCCAAGAATCAACCGATCTCAACAGATAGGTCCTAGAGTTGACGCCCTATCTCGACCACTGACCTCAGTCGAGTCAGGGTCCCGCCGCGAAGTGGACCGATCCCGCGCCCGCGACGTCCAGTTTCCCGCGGCCAACTGCGGCAAACTCACTTGCAACTAACCAGAACCTCACCTATCTCTGCTTATCTGAGCTAGTGTCATCGATATCAGCTCCGACTCCACCGCGTTGCCTATCAGTGCTCCACCCGCCGGGTTGGTAGCGCCGCGAACGCTGGCGAAGCTACCCCAGATCAGCCTGTTCCTGGGGTCACCATGAGTCGAACCCTTCGAGCAAGGGTGGATGGGGGCGTTGGAACACAAAAAGGCGGCCCTTTGTCTTTTTTGTTTTTTTGTTTCGAGATGAGAGACAGACATCTAGACTCTGGCAACCCAATTGGACTCGTCTCTCTGACTTGACCTCGACTTACACCTTTGAACTTGACTTGACTTATACCTGGTCCATTGACTGAAGAACCTCGACACCATGGCAGACGCAAAACCCCAAGACATCGAAAAGAAACAACCGCTCCCCGTCGACGGCGACGTCGAGGCCGACCTCAAGAACGGCTCCGTCACCGACCTCGACGAGGCCGAGCTCTTCCTCCAGCAACATGGCATCAGCCACCTGCGGCTCCAGGAGCTCATGGCCGACGAGGGCGCGCTCAAGAAGCTCCGGCGCAAGGTCGACTGGTCGCTGATGCCGCTGCTCTGCGGAACCTACCTGCTGCAGTACGTCGACAAGCAGGCCCTCGGCTACTCGGCCGTCTTCGACCTCTTCGAATCCACCGGCATGACCAGCGACGAGTACTCGTGGATGGCGTCCATCTTCTACTTCGCCTACCTGGTCGCCGAGTGGCCGGCGTCGTACCTCGCCCAGACCATGCCCACGGGGCTCATCGTCAGCGGCTTCGTCGTGACGTGGGGCACCATCCTGCTGTGCACGGCGGCGGCCAAGGACTTCGCCGGGCTGGCCGTGTGCCGCTTCCTGCTGGGCACCTTCGAGGCCGTCATCACGCCGGCCTTCATGCTCATCGTGTCGCAGTGGTTCCAGCGCGAGAAGCAGCCGGCGCGCGCGGGGCTGTTCTACTGCTTCAACGGCTTCGGCAGCATGTTCGGCGGCATCCTGTTCTACGGCGTCGGCCAGGCGAAAGGATGGGACGTGTGGCGCATCATCTACGTTCTCTGCGGCGGCCTGACCGTGTGCTGGGGCGTGCTGCTGTTCTTCTTCCTGCCCAACAACATCCTGACGGCCAAGCGGTACACGGTCGAGGAGCGCGCCATGCTGATCGCCCAGAGCGCCGCCAACCGCACGGGCGTCTTCAACCGCAAGATCAAGATGAACCAGATCAAGGAGGTCTTCTGCGACTCGCAGATCTGGCTGCTGTTCTTCTTCACCCTGCTCAACGAGACGGTCAACGGCGGCATCGCCAACTTCGCCAAGCTGATCGTCAAGGGCTTCACCAAGGACGCGCTGCTGACGACCGCCTACGGCATCCCCTACGGCGCCTGCACCGCCATGTTCATGTTTACGGGCCCGTTCCTGGCGAGTCGCTTCAAGAACATCCGTACCATTGTCATGGCCGTGTGGCTGCTGCCGACGCTTGTTGCCGTGTGCCTCTTCTGGAAGCTTGACCGAACCAACAAGGGGGGTCTTCTCGCGGGATACTACATGGTGAGTCTCCTATACTTGACATCTCGCAACCCCCCCCCCAAGCTAACACATCCCAGTGCGCCTCCTTCATCGGCTCCCTCATCGTCGCCCTGCAGATGCCCGCCTCCAACGTCGGCGGCTACACCAAGCGCACGACGGCCACGGCCTTTGTCTTCCTGGCCTACTGCATCGGCAACATCATCGGCCCGCACGCCTTCCTGGGCTCCGAGGCGCCCATCTACCAGACGGGCTGCAAGCTCATCATCGGCTGCACCGCCGGCCAGGCCGCCATCGCCATGGTCCTGCGCTACGTGCTCATCCGCCGCAACAAGCTCCGCGACGCCATCGCGCCTGTTGACAACGTGGCCGACGACGTGCTGCAGGATCTCACCGATTTCGAGAACCCCAACTTTAGATATGCGTACTAGAGGGCTGTTGTGATGATGGATGGATTTTGGTGCGAGTAATGTAGGGCTTATAGTTGGCTGAATCAATGACGGATAGCTGTTTGTTGTGACCACTTCGTCCATCTACGTAGGTACTTCGTACTCTTGGATGCCCTGTATCAGCGGTGCAATTAAACTATACTCTATTTCCACCCTAGTGACATGCCTGGCGTTATTGTACACTTATCCTGATCAGTCGTGGGTGCAGTTCTACAAACGCCGACGGAGGACACTGGATATAAGACGCAGTTCAAGATTCACTTCATACTACTATAGAGACTTGTAATAACTCCATGCTTTTTACTCAACAATTTTGACATTCAAGTCGTTATTCATCTTCTACACCATCTATCTAATCCTCAAACTTGGACGACACCCTCCACCAAAACTCACACTGCTCCTCTCCCCATCGATAATCCACCAGCTGTGAAGCCACGCCCAACCCATTCCCTCCCGCCCTCTCATCGTTCCCCTCGCCCAGGACCATCGTCAACCCCTTGCCGCCCTTCCACCCCGTCCACGCCGGCCGCCCCGCGAACCGGCCCCCGACGACGCTGGGATCCCCACGCGTGATGAAGCTGGTGCAGTACGCGTGGAAGTGGCCCGCCACCTCGTCCTGCGCCCGCGAGATCTCCCGCACCTCCTTGTTGTACGTCTGGTACCGCATCTGGTCGCCGTGGTTGGCCCCCAGCAGCGCCGTCTTGTTCAGCGCCCAGTGGTACAGGAACACCGGCGGGTCAGACGCCGAGTGCGCCGTCGCCCAGATCGCCGTCTGCCGCACCGGGCACGTGTACGCGTACTGGCCGTACGCGGCTTCGAGCCGGCGGTACTGCGACCCGACGCCTTCGATGCCCCGGGTCTCGACGTACGGCGAATCCGGATCCGACGCCGGGTCCGGGTACAGCGCCTCCAGCTCGGCCATCTCGGCGTCGGTCAGGTGCGGCAGCAGCGTGCGGAAGAAGCGCGCAAAGTCCTCGGGCTTGTCGGCCGCCTTGGGCGCGTAGTAGGCGCCCTCGTTGTGGGCAGACCCCGTCAGGATCGGCACGCGGTTGAACTTGCCCGACCTCCAGGCGTCCAGCGGCCGGCGCGAGATGACGTTGCTGTCCATGACGGGCTGCCAGGCCCAGCGGTTCGAGGGCTCGGAGCGGGCGAACACGGCCTTGCCGGCCTTGTCGACCGTCTCGGAGGGCAGGTTGCGGAGGCATGTCAGGATCTCGGGGTCTAGCAGGTTCTTGTGGTGGGCGCAGGGCGTGAGGTCGAGCAGTTCGCGGAAGTGCTGTGTGTTGAGTTCGGCCGAGGGAGGATGCACCGCGCGGGCAGTGTGGGCGCCGGAGTCCATGATGGCCTTGTGGAAGAGACGCTTTGGCTGGTTGATGTCCATGATGAGATGGCCAATCTATCGTCGTTAGCTTGCACAAGAGTCTCCAATTCGCTTATAGACTTACGCCATGCGCCGCAGCACTCAACCCCATGATAGTCACATCGTCAGGGTCACCGCCAAACGCCTCAATGTTCTCCTGGACCCATTCCAGCGCAACATACATGTCCTTGAGCCCGAGGTTCAGCACGCCCTCCTTGGCCGTCAACTCGGTGTTGAGCCCGCCAAAGACGCCGATGCGGTACTGCATGCTGACGGCGATGAAGGGCTCCTCGGAAAAGGCCAGCATCGAGTGCGTGTTGTGCATGCGCGCCGCCCCGCGGTTGAAGGCGCCGCCGGGGATGAGCACCGCGACGGGGAGCTTGCCCTTGGCAGGCGAGTGGCCGGGCCGTCGCCAGATGTTGATGGTGAGGCAGTCCTCGGATTCGTAGTCGGGGCCGAGGACGGGGTCTTCGAGGAACGGGACGAGCTGGACTCCAGGGCATCTTGGACGGTTAGAGTCTATAGAACGTGATGTAGATTCTCGAGCAGGAACTCACCTTGGGCCTAGGTAGAAAGCTTGACGGGTTTCATTGCTTGAAGGCACAGGCTCCGCGGGCAGGAAGCGGCGCTCGCCCACGGGGGGAATGGCATACGGGATGCCCATGAAGCCCTCGAGAGGTTCCGGGAAGTCATCGTCAACCATGCGGCCAACAATGGTTCCCTGACGAATCGTGACAGACGGCAAGACATTGGACTTGGGGCTCTGCCAGATGCTGGGATAACCCGCGAAGAGAGCGGCCAGCACAATGGGAATGGCAGCGAGCCACGACAAGGAAACGCCCTTGGTTCGTTTCTCCTCCGCCATGATGAGCTGAACTGCACAAGATTATTGCCCCAACGCCACTCCCCCGAATCGCACTCTAGATAAGACCTTCTCAACCCGCCGTTGTCGCAAGCCTCGCGCATCGTCGGTGGACCCAGCCATGACGATACCGCGGCCGCTATCAGTCCCCGCGGGCATCCATTCCGACGCTTCGTACGATCGCGAGAGGCGCGAGTGGGCCAAGTCCGTCGGCAAACAAGGGCCGGGTCCTCGCTACGGGAGTTGATTTTGAAGCCGAAGCGGAGAAACCCTGCTCGGCTGCGTGAACAAGAGCCGAGTCTCGCCTCGAGTCTTTTCCGCGGGAAACTTGCCCGGGGAAATCCCACGGAGAAAGTGTCGATCGGAACGATAGAGTCGCTCTCAAGTACGATGGTCAGCTTGGATGTCTGAAGGATTCCGGATCGCTGGGCTTAGCTTCCTAGTGACCCGAGTCCTTGGTACTGGAGTTGCGCTCGATTGCCGGCTGAGTTATGAGTTGCTCTCATTTTGACTATGTACTTCTGTCAAACTAGACTAACCATTCCCATCGGTGCCAGACTGAGACTGCACTCCTGTAAATGCTGAACTGAACCCATTCCCAACAATGCCAAATTGAAACTATTCCCACAATGCCCAGACTGAAACTATGCTCCTGTTGATATTATGTACTACGCCAGACCACCCGCCCACATCTAAATGACGATTCCTCGTTGCTTCCAGCCTCCTGTACCCTTCCAGGCCCACAGCAACAGACCGCACCCGATCCACACAGTGACACTCTCCGCCCAAAACGTCGACTCGTAGCATTGCTTGCCATGACAGAAGAGGTCCCTGCCCTCTCCGTGGGCCGACTGGTTGGCGCCCGACTGGTACACGGCCGAGTACACGAGCCCCCAAAACGTCGAACCAACCGCAGGCAGCATGGCAATGATGCCGAAGTTGGTGGAAAAGTTCTCGACGCCCCAGATGATGGTGACAATCAATGGCGTCAAGCTAAAAATAGCACCGTAGCCAGCTCCAATCAGCCCGGACACCATCCAGAAGCGCTCTGCATGGTTCTGGACAAATCCAGACGCCAGGATCACCAGGCCAAGAGACAGCATCAACCCAAAGGAGAGCAGGAATGCAACCCGGGACACGACAAATCGCTGGCCCGTTGCTGGCAGGTAGGATGTAACCTGTACATGCTGCGTCTGCGGGGACGGTGCCACCAGGTCGGTGATGGTGCCAATGAGGATGCGGGAGAGCGTGCTGGTGACGCCAAAAATGGACACATGTGTCGCAGCCGAGGTGCGGTGTCCAAGACCTTCGGACGTCGGCGGCGACAGCGTGCCAATGACGGTGCCGAGGTTGTTGATGAAGGCCTCGCCCGGTCCGACCATGAAGAGGAACGCCAGCGCAAACGACCACATGGTCCGATCGGTGAGGAACTGCTTCGTCTCGGCGTTGAGCACCCAGTTCTTCTTCCACCGCGCATCGTCGTCCTTGGACTGGTCCAACAAGGCGGAATCCTCCCGGGCGCCTGGGTTGGCAGTGCCGTAGCTCGCAGACCGAGCAAGCAGAGAGCTTCCGTCCAAAAGTCCGCTTTGCTCCAGCTCATCAATGGCTTCGTCGATAAGGTCTTGTTCGTTCACGATCCTCATCGTCAACGTGGCCAAGACGCCCAAGCTGCAGTTCATGACTCCAAGAAACACGAAGAAGCGAAATACGTCCAAGTCGCCGAGTGACCCATCCGGGCGCCTCTCCGTGAACAGACGGCTGTTGCCGACCTGACTCAGCCACATGGGACTTAATCCAAACGACGTGATGGGCGAGGCTAGCGCAAGGCCTCTGTATTTTCCTTTGCCAAAGTTCTTTGCGCACGATGACACAGCCGCCATGTAGATAGAGCAGGAGGCAACACCGATGCACACAAACGCGGCCATCATCAGCGGCAACGACCAGGGTCCATCAGCATCGAAAGCACCTCCGCCTTCAAGATCCAGCTTCCGATAGACGCCCGCCGCCAGGCCATAGCCTCCACCAAAGAACACGGCGGCCAGCAGGGCCAAGGGTCGTATTCCGACCCGGTCGCAGACGTAGCCAAGGATCGAGATCGGCAGGTAGAGGGAGATGGAGCCTGCGATTGCGACGGCGTTGACTTGGAGCTGGGTGTAGTGGAGATGCGACTGAAATAGCGGCGCATAGAGCGAAAAGACGACAATGGAACCTCCGCCGAGAGCGCAGAGGTTGGCCGTAATAAACGATATCAGTCGGACGGCGTGTTTCGACTTCCGCCGTCGCCCGTCGCCGGTTTCGGAGACGGACGAGGCATAGCTGGAGCCGTAGAGGGACGTCTGGTCAGTATCGCGGGGTCGCGCAACAAGCGGCTCGTGCTCGCTGGCGGGCGTCGACATGGTAATGGCGGCGACTCAGAATGTGATGTTGAAGAGTCTGAGTCGGTCGGCGACGAGGAGCCAGGGACGAGGAGCGAGGGGATGGCCCTGAATCGCGATCACGTCAATCCAGTCACTTGAGCACCTTGGATCCACCCCACGTCACTAAGAGGTACGTGCCGGTTCGGGTGCGACGGAGGCTAGACTAGCAGGGATTCTTTCGGGATACTGATCACGTGAAACCGAAGTCATGACTCCGAGTTGTAAGGTAAGAGGTAACTTAAGTAGGTAGGTATGTATTTGGATGAGCGATGAGTTACTGCACAAGAAGGCGGTAATTACGGTCCTTACGTGGCATACTACCCAGCACTTGCTCCATTCTCCCCTCAATTTGCGGAGGCGGCGTGACTGTGGAGGAGACGGGGACTTGGGTCATTTTACACAACCACAAACCCCGAGAGGTAGGCACGATGATTGTGTTGTCGTCCTGGTAGGCGGGTGCTAGTAGCTGGGCATTGTCGTATGAGAGGTCATCTTCCTCTGAACCTTCCGGGCCAGCGATCTGTGGCATAGACCTGAAGAGAGGGTGATCGCGCTTTGGTGATAGGCTTCCCCCGACGGGATGAAGGATCTGCATGCCAATGTGGTTGCCCGATTCTATGCTCCAGGTCAAAAGCAGATCCTCGCCCCAGAGTTGAGCGCTTTCCACATAAGGCTTAGTAGCAGTATTTTCAGGGCGGGATCCGCCGATGACCCAACCGAGGTCTCTCGTTGGAGACTCGTAGGAGTGATGAGAGAAGGTCTGGTTTAGGACGTTGAAGGAGACAGCTCCCCAGTCGCCACCTCTCCACCCGGCACTACGGCATTTGCAATCCTCGACATGTTCGTCGTGGCACTTTGGTTCGTACCGGTAGACACCCAGGGTGTAGGATCCATATTTGTCTGCTTTTTCGGGAGAGACCTGCATGCTGAACAGGTTGAGTGATCCGCAGACGTCCTTCGGATTCACGATTGGGTTTGTCACGGATGTACTCGATTGCCAAACGAGGCGATCGTCCTCGAACTTGGCAACCACGAAAGTGATAATTCGTCGGGCTACATACATTAGCTCTGGTTTTGTTACTCGGGGAGAGACGCACTTGATTGATACTCATGCGAGTGCGACGCAACGGTGAACGCCACGTTATATTCGGTTGGATGAAAGAGGATTGCGGGCAGCCTATGGGGTACCATAGGGCGGCTTTGGGGTGGAGCTTCGACATCATGAAGATCTAGTTCTCTCAAAATGCCACCCCAACTCCAGATTAAGAGGCCACCCATGGGTTCTACAACACCAACGCGGTCGCCCTCGACGTAACATCGGGCGGCGGGTTGGGGTAGATGAACGGTTTTGATCTCTCCGCTCTGCATGTGCCAAATGTGTCTGGACGAGTCAGCCCAGTAACATATACCTGCACGCTGCACTCACATTTTGTTGCACGGCCGTATACGACCGCTATTTGTCATGACCACAATCTGGGTGCTCATTGCCAGAAGTTCAATCCCTCTTTCCCAGGCTTGATTTGGCTCTACTCCCGGGAGCGCGCCCCAGGCAAGGCGCTGACGACTCATTGTGTTAATGTCGTCGACTATAATCAGATCTGGCTGAGGCTGCCATGCCACTTTGCCTTGGGCATAGCGTACGGTATACCAGCCATGCACGTACTTAGGGCCACGCCCTTGAAAGAACTGAGGCGCTGGTGACACGTTTTTGAAGACCGCAGTGTCCCAGGCCGAATCCCACGGTATCATATAGTTCCTGAAATACCGGGCGCTCTGGCGTGCCTTCTTTTGTTGGATGGCTGCAGCAAACACCCGTTTTGGTGTTTCGGACGGATACGTCTCCAACATGCCGGGAGCAAAACGATGACAAAGGGATGGAACGATGGCAGCATGCGACCACGTCTTGGCCCACGCCTTGGATACCGATCGACAGGCGACAAAGTCCTCCAGTTGTAGGAGATCAGCCAACTTCCAGATGATCTCTGGCGGCATGTCTTCCAGGCTGGCGAAGTTGGCACGCATGTGCTGCAACTGCTTTTGCACATAGAACAAGTCCCATGACGAAAGGCCAGAAAGAAATCGATCCAGCTCGTCTTTGCGCTCCCGAGTGATTCCCGAGGGGTTCGAGGAGTACGCCATGCTGAAATTGAGCCCAGAAGGTTGGTGATCAGGGATTTGGGTCGGGAGATGGAGATGAGAGTTGGATGAAGATGTGTGCCCAAATTGATTGAGACAGCTAAATGAAAGCAGTCGCATCATGTGACCCCTGCCACCAATTTCGATGCTTCGAAAAAGAAAACGACTGACGGTCTTGAAAACGACATTATTACTTCATTATAGGGATCCCTCATCTCTGCGAGGCTGTCATCTCTTTCCACCATGTCTTGATGCGTTCCACATCGCACCAACCCATCTCGACAGGGTCCTGGAACCACCAACGGCTACCACGGTCGCTCGCATACTTTTTCAAGCTCCCCCCATCAAACCGATGGTTCTTGACGCCCACCAGCAGAACAACGCTTCCCACCTGCGGCGAGAACTCTTCCGGGTCGAGAAACACGGTAAGATGCACCTGCTTTGACGTCGACGGGTCGGCGAGTCGTGCCGTGCGCTGGCGGTGTGGGGGCAGGTTGGACGGCTCCACCGGCGACAGCGACGCGATGATGGCGAGCACGTTGCAGGACCAGTTCTGGGCGTAGGGAAGATGAGGGATTGATCGGAGCGTGGTGAGCTTTAGAGGTGTCTGCGGGTCGTGCCAATCGCGAGGGAGGGCGATGGGCTGCTCTGGGGCGATTCGTGGCTTTGCTTCGCTTCGTTGCTCTGCCTTTTTAGGGTATGCCAGAGCCTCGAAGGCTTCAAATGCTTCGAAGGCTTCGGCTCCGAATTCGTCGTCGACGTCCTCGTTCTTCGGTGCATCAAGAACCTTCGGGGATGCCTGCTCGACTGCCGGTGCCAGGGCTCGGTACGAGTCGTTCCAGCCGACGGTGATGAGATCCTCCACCACCAGATACACCATGGCGCCGTTGTCAGTCTGCTGCCACTTGGTATGCAAGCTCTCGCACCGTATGTAGGACCCGAGGGCGACCTCTCCTGTCTCGATAAACCGGTGCATGCTTCCTGGGAGCAGGGCCTGGATGCACAGCGCTCCGTCGCCGAGCAGCAACCGGACGGCCTGCCATCTTCCTGACCGCGACACAGAAACCCGATCGAGGCCCTCGACGAGGAATACAGACCCGGGGACGCAGTAGCGCGTGCGCAGAATGTCCCGAATCACAGGGACCAGCTCGAACGGGTCGCCCAGGAACGTCACGGCCGTAGGGTCGAGTATCGCATCCGCAGGCATGATGTTGACAGCGTCAAGTTGGCGCGCCCGTTATGCGTTTATCCATCATACTTCAAGCGGGTCTCAGGTTTCTCCCTCAAACACCACCCACCGTCATCAACATGGACAGTCCTTACTCGCGAGAATTGACAGTCGCCTTTGGGGCTCTGCAGAATGCCGCTCGGTTGAGTCAGTCCATTGTCTCGTCGAATGACAAGGGTGTCATTGAGAAGGAGGATCTGAGTCCGGTGACGGTGGCCGATTTCGCAGTCCAGGCACTTCTCACCGCGACCATCAAGCATGCTTTCCCAGGAGATACAGTTGTGGGCGAGGAAGATGCGTCGGACCTGAGGAAGAACCCAGTGCTCATGGAGCGAGTCTGGGAACTCTTGAATCGGAATAGTGACACGACACAGTGCAAGTTGCCCACGACTAGGGAGCAAATGTGCGATCTGATCGACGAGTGCGGCGCCAGCAGCCCAGGAGGCCGAGGATCTGGAAGGACCTGGGTTTTTGACCCTATTGATGGTACCAAGACGTATGTCAGAGGGGAGCTGTACGCCATCAACACGGCGCTCTTGTTGGACGGGAAGCAGGTGGCCGGTATCGTGGCTTGTCCCAACATGTCTCTGGATGCAAAAGCGCCACTGCGGAACGAAAACATTGATCCCACTAGCCAAGGTTGCATTGTCTTCGCCGTCAAGGACCATGGCGCTTACATTCGACCCTTGAGCGGGAACGTTGAAGACGTCCAGCCGAAGAAGCTCGCTCGCCACGCAGAGGGCCAGGACGTCCACTTCGTCACCTCTATCAGCATCGTCGACTCGGCCGTTGATGGAGTTCACGAAATCGTTGCGGACCGGCTCGACGCCTCGTTTCCCGGCTGTGATCTCGTGCCGTGGGTTCTCCGATGGGCGGTGCTGGCCATGGGCCTCGGCAACACGACGGTCTGGGTGTACAAGCGCAAGGACCGGTATGCAAAGGCCTGGGACCACGCGGGAGCCATGCTGCTGTTTGAGGAGGCTGGCGGCAAGATCACCGACGTACGGGGTAACCCGATTGATCTGTCTGCGGGGAGGAAGATCAGCCGCAACTTTGGGTTCGTCGCTGCTCCAGCTGATATCCACGACCGGGTGCTGCAAACGGTGCACGATGTTCTTCGCGAGCAGGGGAAACAGGAGTATTTGGAGTAGTCCGCATTTGCAGGACAATTTCTAGAATGAAGGCTCAACACCGGTCTATGTGTACATCCAACACTCCAAGCTCAGCGGACAGTGTAAACCCCAGTGCTGACGGCGTGATATCCTCGCTTCCCAACCTTGGCCGTCAGCTCGCTCTTCCAAGCCTCGCCATTTCCGATCAATTCGACAACCTTTTCAAATGTGTACACAGGCTTCCATCCCAGGTCCTTGACAGCCTTGCGCGAGTCGTAGACGCGGTCGATGCGGGCCAGGAACCCCCAGTTCATATCCCGAAACACCTTCTCACACGCCGGCACGACGGCCTGGAAGACCTCCTGGGGGTTCTCGTCCAGCTTCCGCAGCGTCTCGGGGTCGTCGGCGAAGAGAGGCGGCGCGCTGATAATGTACTTGCCCCATCCGATGTCCCCGGCCTTGGCCATGGCGCAGACGCCCGCGCGGACAATATCCTCGATGTCGCATCTGCGGTAGGCCAGCTCGAGGACCTTCAGGTTGTCGTCGCCGAGGGCCGCCCGGCGGTCCTCGTCGTCGTCCTGCTCGGGGAAGAAGCGGCTGGTGCGCAGGACCAGGACCGGCATGCCCGTGTGCTTGTGGACTAGGAAGCACATGTCCTCGGCGGCGACCTTGGTGGCGCCGTAGATGTTCTTGGGGATGGGCACCACCGACTCGTCGATCCAGGCGGCGGGCGATCCGGGACGGGGGCTCAGGGCGGTGCCAAAGGTGCTGGTGGTACTGAAGAAGACGAAGCTCTCGACGTTTTTCTTGGCGGCTTCTTCCAGCAGCACCAGCGTGCCTGAGATGTTGGTGTCGACGAAGTCTTGCTTGGAGTGCGAGTCGACGTGAGGTTTGTGTAGGGTAGCCGCGTGCAGCACATGGCGGATGGGGTTCTTTTGCATGATTGAAGCCACGAACTCGCGGTCGGCAATGGAACCCACGGCGTGGTCTGGGCTGTCCGAGGCTAAGATGTCGATGCCGAGCGGAGTGAAGCCAAGCGCCGGCAGCGACAGCATAAGAGCAGTGCCGAGGTGGCCGCACGAGCCGGTGACGAGTACGTCGTAAAGCGCCATATTGAAGACAGAAGAATCCAGTTGTTGGAACAAAAGACGAAAAGTTGAGATGGCAAAGTCCGGTCCTTGGCGGCTGGGTTATGTAGGTGTGGGGATGAAGCGATAGCAAGCGGCGAATGACTCAACTCTGCAGCGCAACTCAGCTCGTGGAGCAGCAGCGGGTCGCGATCCCACTGGCGGTGTGGAAGCGAGAAGAAAGAAATGCGAAAACAAAAGGACGGAAAAATTAAGTGTCGTGGGAAATGACGCGTCCACGGGCATGATGGTGATTCACGGACGAGCCGGATGGAGGCAATGAGCCGAGTCGTAACATGGAGTGACTCACGATAGTTTAGAAGTCATCCTTTCAGAGAAGCTCATAGACATTGTGACGGAGTGACACTTTTGTCTTCACAAGACTCATGAGACACTGGGTTTAGTGAGTTACTATTTGTACTTATTTGTTACGTCTACCTAATGAAATATGCCTGTTGTAACTCAGCCATATATCATTAGATCCGAACTACTAATAAGCTAACTTTCCACGCAATAAGTCTAACTGCCTTAATGGATTTGTAGACTAAGTGGTTTCCCGAGGTACATGTGCTTGGCGATGTTTCCGGAGGGTCTATCCTTCAGGCATGACCGTCACAGACCAATGTAAAGTACCCCCATAGAAGGACTGTTACCAATTTCAAGAGAACCCTTGACTTGAGTCACTTTCAGATTGATTTCCGTGTTTATCAATATGTCAGACATATTGAAGAGTATGTTGTGGCATTTGGTGACCACCAAATGTGTAGAGTCAGTCTAGCGGCCCCGTCCAATGACAGGTGTAGAGCAGGAAGAAGAGAGTTAAGGGGGATAGGACTAATCCAGCTCCTCCACTTGTACATGCGCAGCGGTAGGGTTTCTGCTGGGTAGCTCAGGGGGCCATCTTGGAGTGTCATTGAAGTTGATAGTAGGCGGCGAATCTGATACTGCTGGAGATGTTCTGGACTACCAGCTTCGAAAAGATAGGACCGTGAGCGGACGCCGGGAGAGTCTGATATAATAGGTGCATACTTCCGCACCAGCTCGTCTAGCCTCTCTCTGTTGATCGTGTTCATATCCTCTTCTTCCCACATAAGAGACTTAAGAGGCGTGTCTACCTGGTTCCGCATGATGGCATCGATGAGGCCCTATCTGAGGCGGTATAGCCTCTTATATATGCCGTCCTATATGGTGCGGCCGATGCAGTAGGTGTTTCTGTCGATGAGCTTAAGGATGCCGGTCTGGGGAGGCCAAGCCGAATGCGTTGGTGCTGAGGAAGAGCAGGGGCACCAAGCGTAGATGGCCACCGTAGATGGTGTGGACCTGGAGCTTCCTTCCCATGGTGTAGTGGGCGAACCAGCCGGCTTGTGTATGTCTCTTGCTTCTGCCTTGGGGCCGAGAGGCTACTGCTGGAAGATGTCCTGGACTACCAGCTTCGAAAAGGCAGAGCACCAGCCGGCTTGTGTATGCCTCTTGCTCCTACCTCAGGGCCGAGAGGCTACTGCGGTTCTCGCTCCCGCTGAAGATTCCCATCGTGATCTCGTCCCTAAAGGAGTTGGCCTTCCTGGTAGCGTCGTACACCGCGTCGTACAGACCCAGGAGCCCCCCCAGTTCCCGACGTCTGGGGTCCGCTTCACCCCCAGCGCCGACCACAAGAGGCCCAAGGGCATGATCAAGTCCTTAAAGGAGCCGGCAAGCGGCGTCCCCGTCACCCAGATCAGGCTGTTCTACGGCACGAGCTTCAGCATGCTATGGTGAGCCCCGGTCTCCCGCTTCACGTGGTGCGCTTCGTCCACGATGAGGTACTCGGAGCAGCTGCCGCACTTGGAGAGCTCTTCCCACACCGGCTCGTCCGGACGCGCCGCCCGACTGCACGCCTGCTCGGTCGATGTTGCTGTCCACCACCCCGTCGCGCGTGTACGTCCGCGGCTTGGTAGTCCGCGCATCGTCGCCCTCGACCCCCCCCTCCGGCCTCCGCAGCCACACGAACTTCTCCTCGCAGCGTTGTACCGTCCGCGTGGAACATGTTGGGTACGTCTTGGAGATGACAGTCCTTACGGTCGCGGGTTTGTCGCTCGCATTTCGGAGGGCATTGAGCCTCTTCTTCGAGCCGTCGGACGGTATCACACGGGCGCCCTTGTCGACGAACCCGCTCTTGGTCCCAGGGTCCGAATCGTCTGGAACTGACGAGGGGAAGTGTGCAGTAGTTTTCGAGCGCGAAAGATATAGATTTTATGACGCTTATATATAACCGTGCGCATGGTTGACCTGATATAGTCCTGAAGATAACCGGGATGCTGACACTTGTTTTCGTTGTATTCTGGAGATGCATAAACAGCGCAAACTTGTCACCAGGTGCCGTCGTATCAAAGATAGAGTCTGAGGTACAAGCCTCTCCACAAACAGCCTTGGCCAGCTCTTGTTCCCAAGTCCCCTCTGAGCATAGTCCGGCCTGGCGGAGCCGGTCCTCCCCGCCAACTCCTTCACCCAACTGTCATGCTATAGGCGTTGACGTTAATGAGGCTGAGGAGGCCGATGTGCCCCCCGCACACCTTGAACAGAACTGAACATGTCCAGCCGGTACAGCACCCGATTTTATAGGTCCAGAACCCTAGGGCGGTTGCGTTCAATCTGGCACTAGGTTAGGTATGGTCAGGAGGTACGCCATCATCTCCAGCACCATGGTGTGCAGCCAGAGTAAGACTCGCTCTGCATCTGTGGCGAAGGCGAGTTTGCCCTAATATATAACTTGGATGTTTAGTTGGGAACCTCAGTAGACAGCGACCAGCTGTCTCACATCCAATGTCCGAGTCAAACCGGTCATATTCCATGCTTTATCGGAGAACTCCTCCAGCTGAGAAAGGAACCCGGCGGCAATGAAGGCAGATTGTCCAAGTCGAAGGCGAGTAGGGTCGCCGTCAGCTGCTTGAGCTGCACTCGGCTGAAATCTCGCAGCTTCTTGGCGACAAGGTCATCGCTGCCAGGGCTTATATAGTCGCCGCTCTATCTTGGGCGCGTTGGTCTATAGGACCTGCGTCTGCCACTGGCGAGGGCAAAGGGCTAGTAGCTGTCTGGCAAAGCCATAGATTTCATGGCGTATATATAGAATTATGGGAAATGGTTGACTTTGATGTGGTCCTTAAGACAGCCGGGGTAGGGCAGCCACAGAATAAAGGTCCAGCGCGGCGTAGTCCAGCGGCACCATCAGATGACAAGTCCAGAGCGTTAAGAAGCGATAGAAGGAGAAAAGTGAGGAGAATAGGAAGCAACTAAAGACATTGTTAAGGCTTGGCGGCTCGGCTCCTTATCGCCATTAGCCATTACGGCCATGATCCGCGCCTGGTGGGCTCCGGGTTCATAAGGATGGTGTTCCTGTAATCGAAGGACATTAGGGCCCTGTCTAGCTGAGCGGCGAAGTTGGATTCCTCTAGCATGTTGTCGAAAGCCTGCCGGCTGATCCTGTGGTCCTCGGCCCCTGAAGCGGTACAGCTCCTCGACATACACGAGCCCAGGCAAGAGGTTCTCCGCCGGGTAACACTGGGTGCCGTTCGGTAGCGTCATCGCCGTGGACAGGAGACGCCATACCTGGCATTCCTGGAAGACGAGCGCACAACCGACTCAGAGAAGACCATTCCCTAGCCATCGCTCCGCCCCGCCGTGCGGTACAGCGCGGGGTGGAGGAGCCAGAGACGCGCCCCTGGCTTCTCGCACCTCTCCCGCAGCGTCGATGGGTTGTCGGTTATGTCCTGGTCCGCGCTGAAGCTGGTGGCCGTCGTCTCGTCCCTGAAGGCGTTGCACTCCTTGGTCGGGTCATACGCCTTATAGTATAACCCAGGGGTCCCCCTAGAGCTGACCACATGGGATCGAAGGGCACTAAGCTTCCTTGACTCAATTACTGTAGCCCCTTTATCGATCAAGCAACTCTTCGTCCCAGGGTTAGGGGCGTCTAGAGCTCATAAGGGGACGTGGGTAGTAGTTGTCGAGCGCGAATGCCATATATAGAAATATGCGAATGGCTGACTTTCATGTCGTCCTTACAACAGCCGGGGTAGGGCAGCCACAGTATAGAGGACCAATGCGGCGTTGCTACAGGTTGCTCAATGTATGGCGAGTACGAGTCGGTCGTCTAGTAGCAGGGCCAGACCTAGAAGTATAATTGCCGGGATTCTGTATCTCCGTTGTGTGCCTCGCCCACAACGAGGTATTCGAAGTTTGCGTCATACGGTAATGTATCCTGGTACTTGGAGGTAAACTCCACACTCAGCGCAGACGGCGATCGACTCGGACAGAGACCAGTACCTTGAAGCACCTTGCATGGCGCGTTCAGGAAATGAAAAAGACAGACCAGGAAACTGCTTGGGACCGGTTGACCTCCGCGAAACAGTGGTGCGCTTGTATATAATGCAAAGCAGATAGAGCTGCCACGAGTATATAATGTGGTTCCGACCAAGGGATGTTAGGGGCCTGGCCACCCGTTTGGTGACCGGGAGTTTTTGGTCCCAACTGGTCAATCGATAAAGTTGATGATCACTTTTTTGCTTATTTTCGTTGTTGGCTACTGACCCGACACGACTCAGAAGTGTGTCATCAGGATCCTCTGCGGTGGATCATGTCTCATTCCAAACCTCTAGCTGAAGAGCTTCATGCAAGTCGTTTGGGATAGTGATGATTAGGGCCTTGGTTGTGGCGTCAAAGAGTCGGAACCGAAACTTCCTTCGTTCTTCTCTCGCCTTCTCGATCTCGGCAAATTGCTGGACTGACACACCTTAAGCAAGATTAGTAAATGAACAGGAGGCATACGCGCAATTTATACGCACACGATTACTTACCATGAACGATGAGTGTATCTCCAACAGTGCATGATGATGGTCGTCGTATGTTGCTGCAATTTTGTCTTATTGAGGATCGGAGGAGAGGACAACAGCTCATCAAGGCGTCTTCGGTGGTCTTCAAACACAGCATAATCCACCTTGACTGAACCTGCACAGCTCATTGCACACGAATAGACGTGCATATATACGGGCGATCCCATTCGATGGGATGCCTAGGGTGAGATGGACCCCGTCCCTGACAGGTCTGAGCTTCCTGGAAGGTGTCCTTGGCCTTCAAGAGGATATATTTGCTTAGACCGTGATGTGTCTGCGACCTGCAGAATGACTGTGGCGTTGAGGTGCCACTTGAGAGGCATCATTGGCTTTCAGGTGTATATAGATAAGATCACCCATTTTCTCTACCAAAGAAGACCACGAGCCTCGTTTCATAGTGGGCATATCTTCCGGCTTGTCATAAGTGCCACACGGCCACCTCTTGTTGGCAACTTTTGTCTGTCCATGCCACCGGAAACAGTCACAATGCAGGTGAAGTTTATATATAGCGCAGGATGGTGTTCTGGGGAAGCGGAACCGCGGCAACAACGGTGACTTGAGAAAGCGTTTCGCGGACGTGTCTCGCAGGATACGGACGACCTGCGGAATCCCGAGAGAGAAGGAGTCGGCGAACCCGTCGATGTGGACGTCGTCGATGTGCGCCAGCTTGAGCGGCCTTCCTCCGAGGACCCTAAGCATACCTGTTGAAAGGTTGGTGCCATGCCGTCTTAACGGTTTCGAATACGCAGCATTCTCTGAAGTCATCTGACAGCCAATCCGCCAACCCAATCTCGGCAGACAGTTATATAGCCCACTTGCTAGGGCAGACGCGCTTGAGATTGTCGTAGTAAGAGTTTTTTTTTTTACCTTGGTTATATAAAAGACAACCTGCTTTCCCTGGCCGATTCTGACAAGTCGACCAATAACCTGAAGCACAGTCATATCGAGTCGTTGTAGCGGAAACATGGGCTGAAAGAAGGTTCGATATTCCGAGTTGTGGGAAACGGTCGTCCGCAGCAGTCGGAGTATAGTCGCTGTGTTTGTTGCAAAAAGGTGGCCGATCTTGCTACTCAGCGACCGTCACACTGCTGTACCTTCCTGGGCGGTCGGACCGTATAGCCTCGGACAAGTTGTGCAGGTGTCCCATCTCGACGCTATTTCGCATCTAGGTGTCTCGAAAAAGCTTCTCCGGGGTGATCCTTGGTGGCCGATGTGACTCGGGTGATATATAGTGAGGCGATGCAGTTGAAATGCGCTTCGACCGCGATGACATCGGAACTGACCCTGTGGAGCTCTGATCTGAGGGAAAGGTCGTATAGGAGAACTGAAGCGAGCTCATGGCCGTTGCTTGTTTGTGGGAGTTGGTTGGTCCGTGTTGCACGGCTGATTCTGCTCAGCGAGTGAGGTGTGAAGGTTCATGCCGAGAGCAGCCAGCTTCGTGCCACATCGCGCTGGAACATTAAGCGCGTCGCTGCTATTGTCGAGGTGTTCCGCTGCGGCGACCTGTCCCGGCTGGCTCTACCGGCCCCCGCACGGGTGTGCGTTGTTTTGGGCGTACCTATAGGAAGCCTCCAGCGGGAGGATCGTCGCCCAGGTGAGACTCAGGCGGGAGGAGGTAGGATACTTCCCCAGTGAAAGGATGATCCGTCCCGGTGGAAGCTAACAGGATCTCGCCAAGAAAAGGAGAGCTTCAACCGTCACGTCTCCTTCGATCATGGCCGACGCTGCAGGAATCAGCACTGAAGAATAAGTGGAGGATGAGTAAACTTACTGAGAGCATGTGTGCTTTGCCTCTGGGAACAGGTATGGCGTCCAGAAGCTGACACTCAAGAGAAGCCGGGAAGAGAGACGAAACGGTATAGTACACCTGATACCGCTTGGAACCAATAATCCGTGGCATGATGCTGAGATGGAAGATTGATGCCATTTCCCATGGGCCTCTGAAGTGCGGTGATGGATTCGGCACCCCCGGACAGAACGGTTGTATCCCAGTCTCTCTTCAATGCTCTCTCTGTTTCTGGGGATCTGCCGTGCTCTAGGTCGAAATGAGCTTTACTATAGGCGTGTGTGGTGACGGTGATGAGGAGAAGAAAGAGAAAAGTCGGAGAGTGTTTAAGAGAGGGTAATATATAGGTCGGTAGCTGGTGTTTTCCCCTGTGAAAGATATGAGTAGATATGACACAAGTTGTGGAATAAGAGATGGCAAAGCTTCCTTCACGGATTGTGAAGGTTTGTATTTGGTATTTGGGAGTCCTCGACGATATGTTGCTATTAACTTGTATGCTCTCCTTTGCTTGATGCGTATTAGCTTGCATTTGTTTATACAGCTGTATCCATAGTCGGACAGAGATTCCCGTTGTTTGGGCCCTCACCTTTCTCGTGAGTCAGACATCGCAACAAACAGCCATTTATGTTACCGAGCGCAAACAAACCGATGAGTGACAAACTACCGCCTAATCCTCACTCGGACCACCAGCCCCCATCCGGTTTTGCTCTCCCAGATGCCAAAAGAGTTCTCTCGCCTGAATGTCACTTCCTCTGCCTTTACGGTCATCGAGACCTCGTCCTCTTCAGTCCGAGGCGCCCTTGATGGCTGCGGAGACGGGGTAGGAGGCACCAGCTCGGCCCTTTTCAGCAAGCCCCAAACCCTTGATTGTTTGGGCTCAGGTGGTGGAGCGGCGGGTTTCGGCTGCTCAGCGCGGCGAGGCCGTTCTGGTTGGAGATACTTGGCCAGACGAGAGGCCATCTCATCGTCAGACCACCAGAGAACTTCCTGCTGCGCGCTGCAACTGGATGATCCAGGGTCTTCCCATCTCCCCCAGTCGTCAAATGCCCTTTCTCGGGGCGTTTCGGTCGGTTTCCAGGCGTCTTTTTCTTTGCGGTCTCCTTTGTCCTTGGTCTTGGAATCAAGACGCACGCGGACGACCTTGCGCATGGCATCCTCGTCGTTGAACTTCCAGTCCTCGCCCACTGCGTCTTCCGGGACCAGCGTCATCTCCATGAGCCTCGGCGGAGGGTCCATGGCGGTGATTGTCTGGAGGAGAGACTCGACGTGGGGGACCAGGATGGCCAGCGTCTCGCTGTCCTGCTCATCGCGCTGTGAGGTGCGGGCGGCGCGGGCGGACAGGATGCGCGAGGGGAGGGTGTTGAGGTGGGATGAGAAGAAGGAGGGGATGGCCTGTGAGGAGGATGAGGGGATTGACGGGGAGTACGGAGGCGGTGCGTCCTCGTCTTGGGGAGTGTCTTGATGGGGTTGCTTCGACATGATGGATGGAATGTGCAACAGCGATGCCGCACGTACGAACACCAGGCAATTAAGTCAGGTACGGATATAACACTGAGATGCGAGGCCCACGGATCAGCCTCGTGATGAACAGCCTCGTGACTAAGTTGCGACGGCGGGGACTGAGCCACGGGTCCAATGATGGGGAGGAGGAGTCTTGGAAGCTTGGAAGCTTCGGCGATGGATGGAAGCAGGAGTGTAAGAGTGGGGAAGTGTGGTCGATGCAAGGCTTATTAAACCCGAGGCGCAGCAAGCTGAAGCACGGTAGAAGTTGATTATCAGGCGATTTCCACTTCAGGTTTATCATGGGCTTGGCGGTTTGGCATTGGGTGTGGTTGGGCTGGCGCGGTAAGGAATACGGGTGTGATGGTTTGATGACTGTATTGTCTTGGATGGGATGCTTCGGTCGACGAGAGCGGATAGTCAGTTTGTCTACTTAGATTGTAACTCCCTCCATCTTGTTACCTAGGTAAGGTATACAACGCAGTGCTACTGTACACATGTTGACATGTATGTAACACTGAAGCACCAGTGTCGACTAGGCATTCACCACTGTAGCAGGGCGAACACATCCCTGCTTGCCTGCATCGCTTGCTTAACCGACACCACTCCCATCACGCAAAACAAGCAAGCGCCGATCACAGTGATTCTTTTGTACCATTCGGATGCCGGCATGATGGGCCAAAGAGGCGAGCACTGCGAACTGGGTAGTCCTGTGATTGGCCACGTCGATGTGGCAGTGGCTTTATGGACCGCTAATCTAAATGACTGACTGAGGTGCCCGCCCTGTAAGGCCACTAAACACAGGCCAGCATTCACTACCTAGGCTACCCTATCCATGATCAAATCTCCACCTCCGCTGCATCGCCATCCATCCTCATTCCTTCATGTCAGATCATCAACCTCGCCAAGGTTCTCTCGCCAAACAACCACAAACTTTCCATCAGTGGCAAAAGTCACGAGCCAAAAGATACACATCTTCCTCACTGCACACAGCCTCACATATCGCGAGACCTCGACAGCCTTCTGGGGCCAACTCAGGAACCGTTCTCGAAGAAATGGAACATTGTTCAACTCAGCCTCGGACCACACGGACGCAGGCACTTTAACACCGCCACCGCCAAGCGCGCGAGGCACACATCCACGACACTGATGGTTCGTTGTAATGAATGCCTGCCAAGGCATCAGTCGGGTACCGTGCTGGCTGGTCCATTGTTGGTTCAGACTGAGTCCTCTGGGCCTTGATGGGACCTGCATGGAACATAAAAGACGCGCTTCCCTCCTTCGTCTCTTCTGCTTGACACTTTTGGCTTACACCCATTCAACTGTTTCATCGCATCTCGGTCATTGGTCCTTGAGATATCTAACTTGGACGCCTAATTCCCATTACTCTTGACCTTCGACAAGCTCGCTCGTTCGCATCCACTACACTAACACAACCTCCTGTCACCACCACCTCCACCTCCACCGCCAAAATGTCGTACAAGATCTCCGCCCCCGATGAGTACCTCGCCATCACTGGCATGGGCGTGCGTACCGTCAAAATCACAAAGGCCGCCTGGGTCTGGCCCCTCCAGAGATGCACCCGCTTCAGGTAAGTCCTCCCGCTCGTGGTGCCCAATCACCTGATATCCCCAACATAGCATCTCACTTACACGCGCCACCACAGCATCCAACCGCAGGACTACGCCATGGATCTCCAGGCCATGACCATTGAGAAGCTCCAGTTCGCCCTCCCCGTCGTCTTCACCGTCGGCCCCGACGTCAACCAGCGCGGGGCCAACACCCGAGACCCCGTCGACGAGGAGGACGTCGAGACGGCCGGCCACCGCGAGGACCGTGGCGATGCCCTCATGAAGTACGCCATGCTCCTGGCCGCCTCCGACAGCAACGCCGGCAAGTCTGAGCGCCGCTCCGAACAGCGCATGCACGTCGCCAACATCGTCAAGGGCATCATCGAGGGCGAGACCCGTGTCATCGTCTCCAGCATGACCATGGAGGAGATCTTCACCGAGCGCGAGGTCTTCAAGAAGCGCATCTTCCGAAACATCCAGGGCGAGCTCGACCAGTTCGGCCTCAAGATCTGGAACTCCAACGTCAAGGAGCTCAAGGACGCCCCCAACTCCAACTACTTCGAGTCGCTGTCCCGCAAGGCCCACGAGGGCGCCACCAACCAGGCCCGCATCGACGTCGCCGAGGCCCAGCTCCGTGGTAACGTCGGCGAGTCCCAGCGCAAGGGTGAGCAGGAGCGGGAGATCGCCAAGATCAACGCCGAGACGGCCGTGGCCAAGACGGAGCGCGACATCGAGCGCGCTCAGGCCGAGGCCCACCTCGATACCAAGCGCACCGGCCTCACCCGTGACGTCGACATCGCCAAGATCACCGCCCAGCGCACTCTCGAGTCCAAGGACGAGGACCTCAAGCGCGAGGTCGAGCTCAAGCGCGCCGGCGCCGAGATCGAGCGCCTGCGCGCCACCGACGTCGTCAAGGCCACCATCGCCCGCGAGGCCAAGCAGCAGGCCGCCGATGCCTCCGCGTACGAGGTCGAGGCCGAGGCCCGCGCCAATCAGGAGGCCAGCCAGCGCCAGGCCGACGCCGCCGCATACCAGACCCGCGTGGCCGCCGAAGCCGAGGCCGAGGCCAACTTCGCGCAGACGACCAAGAACACCGACGCCGGCGCCTACAAGACGCGTAACGACGCCGAGGCCTGGAACTACGCCGCCCAGCAGCGCGCCGAGGCCGACCTAGTGCAGAAGATGAAGGAGGCCGAGGGAATCAGCGCCATGGCCGACGCCTACGGCAAGCTGTCGCAGGCCTTCGGCGGCCCCGCCGGCCTGCTGCAGTACATGATGATCGAGAAGGGCACCTACGTCGAGCTGGCCAAGGCCAACGCCTCGGCCGTCAAGGGCATGGCCCCCAAGGTCAGCGTCTGGAACACGGGCGCCCAGGGTCAGGGACAGGGCAGCGACCCGGCCGACACCATGCGCAACGTCTACCAGATGCTACCGCCGCTCATGTCCACCATCAACGAGCAGACGGGCATCACCCTGCCCGAGTGGCAGTTCGGCCGTCTCAACGCCGGCGTGCAGGCGGTGAACCAGGAGGAGGGCAAGGTCAACGGTACCAAGTAAGCGGCAGGTGCTGGCCGGTCTCTGGGTTGATGATTCTTTCGCTACTACGTTTATTTTCCTTTGTCTGTACAACTAGATTGCTCTGAGATACCTATTTATTTGATACCTAAGAATGATATGAATAATTTGACTTGATCGCGGTTCAACTTTCTCGTATTTGCGGTTTCGAGGCTTTGAAAATAGCCTATAATCATGGTGCTATATATACCTGAATTAAGCAACATGTCTAGGATCTAGCTTAGTTTCTAAACAGTTATCAACAGCATGATTCCCCCACGAGAGGCCTTCGGTAAGAACCCAACTTAATATATACAGCTTCGAAACGGGTCGTGTATTCAAGTGTCTCTTAGCCAAACTTAATCCCCGAGTTCGGGTTCCAAGTTCCGGGCGCACGGGCCTGAGCTCCGGATCCCGGGCCGGGCGGACCCCCGAACTTTATGCCCATCTCCGGGTTCCACATTTGGCCCATCGGGTTCTGCGGCGGCTGCACCGGCCGGGGCTGCTGCATCGTCTCGCCGGCCCACGACTGGATGCTGGCCTCGGCGGGGCTTTGTACCCTCTGCTGCGGTTGGGGCATGGGATGGCTGGCGTAAGGAATTGGGTCTCGGGGAGCTGGGCTCTGAGCGGCGGGTTGGTGGGAGATGTTGAGGCTGGATAGCGGCGGCATGTTGATTTCCCTGTGTAGTTAGTTAGGTTGCGCTCGCTGTAGATAGTAGGGGACTTACTCTTCCAGGGCCCTTGCCTCCATCCGACGCTGTGCGACCCAGCCGCGCACCACGTCGCGGAACCCCTGGCCGACGATCTTATTCAGGTCGTTGTAGAACTTGCGACCGACCTCGAGGTTGTTGACAATCTCCTTGTACTTAAAATAGGCGTTGTCTAGTCGCTGTAAAGCCTGCTCGCGCTCTCGGTTGCCGCGGTCGCCCATCTGTCGCTTTTGAGATTCGAACTCCCGGTTGATGCGCTGGACGTCGGCCAGGATGCGCTCTTGGTCCTGAGCCTCCTTGGCGATGATGTCGAGCTCAGGTTCGTACAGCTCATCCAGGCGCTTCTCGAAGAAGTCTTCGAAATGGGCCGGCACCAAGGCCGTCGTTGGGTACGTCCGCTCCAGCCGAGCCGCCTCCTTTAGAATGTCGGGCTTGATATCGTCGCGTCGCGCATTCTCCCGAAGAGTTTCCACCTTCTTCCGGCGCCGGCTTTCGAGACGCAGCACGTCGTTGTACGCTCCTCGCAGTCTACCAATGACGGGCTTGAGGGATTCCGGTATGTCCATTCGGCGACTGGACGGTACGTAGTCCATCAGACCTCGATCGGTGCCCGACAGAATGTGGAGAAGGTCCTGAATGCTGCCAAACTTTTCTCGGACGACGGAGTCACTGCTAATGCTGCTCGCAAAGTAGCCTTCGATTTCAGACGCGTGCGTCCAGAGCTTGGAACCGTCGTGGTCGAGCCGACTCTCTGGCCGAGCCCACCGCTCTGTGCCAAAACGCATGCGCAGTCGCTGGTCCTCCTCTTCCTCTGAAGCGAGGGCTGCTTTTCCTTCGTCGAAGACGGCGAGATCTGCCGCCCGCAACTTGTCAATGTCTGCCATGCTCTTTTGTACTCTGCCAATGGCATCGGCCTGTCGAATCTCTTCGGCATGCTGCACCAGGCTTGGGGGTAGACCGAGAGGCTTCTCTAGGGCTTGTAGCGACCCGGGTAAACCGAGTGACGTCAGTAGGTCGTGAATCTTTTCTGTGAGATTCTCGAGCTCCTGGATAATATTTTGGTTGACCATCCGATCTCTCCGCTCCTCGTAAATAGAGGTTGCGACATGTACTGAAAAGGGTACGAGTCGTGAGAACAAGGCCGGGCCGAACTCTGCTCGGTCGCCAAAGTATTCATAAGGGTTGGCGATCTGAGCTGGGATTCTTGCCACGGCTAGGTTGGCTCGGTCGAGGATCTTGAGATCCGATTTGGGAGGGACCGCATCTGTATTTGCTGTTAGCGAAGCAATGGAGAGCCAAGGACGTCACGTACTAAGGTAGATCATATCATTGTCCTTTTCGGCCCTCTTGAGATCCGCCTCAACTTTGCGCTTCAGTCCGTCGAGGTCATCGGCCACTGTCTTGCTAACAATGCCGTTCCGCGCCTCCTTGATTCCCTCGGACACGCATGATACGGCGTCTTTGAGTCGGGCAACCTCCTCGCCGTACTTTCGCTTCTCGAGACAGTCACATGCTGCCCGGTACTGCGCGGCGGCAGCAAAGTGGTGGTGCTTGGCGCTCATGTGATGGATCCAGGCGCTGCTGATGGCCTCGCTCTTCATGGCAGCCTCGCCGGCGAGGTTGTAAAGATCGGAAACACGAGCGGCCAGCTTGGCAATGGATGCGTCTTTGTAACCATCCATAACAGCCTTTTGCCAGAAGCACTCCTGGCTCTGGGCAAGCAGCAGCTGGATGAGCGATTCGAGCGTGTCGTTGTCCATGTCATCGGGCGGGTCGGACATGCGCAGTTCGGGGAGCACGACAGTCTTCATGTGTGACAGCGCACCTGCGGCCAAGGAGAAGTAGTTGGCGGCTGCCTTCAGGCCGTCGGTGTTTCCGCGCGGCGTGTTGAGGGCGAGTTGGGAGTAGAGGGCGGCGAGGTTGTAGAGGATGTTCATGAGCTCGTACTTGAGATTATTGCGCACCATCGGCCGTTCGGTATTGTATCCTAATGCCGGATACCAGGAGAAGTCGGCTCCGATCTGGGTCTGTCAGCGGATTGGGAGTTGGGTGATGTTTCTGGAAGCCTCACATCAATGGGGAACTTGCCCCCAACCCAGACGAGCTGAGCGGCGTAGGTTTGGAGTTTCTTAATGCCGCTGGGATGCGGCTCCCGCACGTTGACGGCATCGCGGCGCAGTGAATCGATGACATCGAGGTCCTGCTTGAACATGTCCGGATGTTGGTCATATTTGGTGTTTATGTACTGGCGAATCGTCGAGGAAAGGGAAATCTGCGTGGATTTGCGGAAGGGCAGCGCGAGGATGTTGTTGGATCTAGTTTCGATAGTGTTAGATGTTTCGGTTGGGCTCGTTTCTCTCAAGGTACTCACGTCGCCATGGCTGCGTCGCGCCAGCTCGTAAGCTTTGAGAGCTGTGAGAGCTTCTGGTGAGCTGAAGGAGACGGCTTGACGGCGATGACTTCATGGGGGCGCCACGTTGGCGGGGCAGATGTGGCGCGATGACTAAGCATGGTATTCGTGGCACTCGGGCGTTCAAATCTTAGCTGCCATGACTCTCTTTGATTGGACATAATTAGTTATTTGCATCTATTTTTCTTCTTACTGCATATTACTCTATGTAAATGCCAAGCGAATATATGGTTTAATCCTCCGGATCCAACATGGAAGAGGTTTCATTCTAAAGATTTAACGCCAAACAAGTCTGATGTTCCGCCAACACATATCCACCTAACCAACGCCATAACTCCAGCCAATGATTCAAAAAGGGTTGAGAACAATTCCGTTCTCTAAGGGATCCAGACCAAGTCGATAACGCCGTCGATGTTGCTCATGGGCAGCTCGTCCTTGCCGATCCACCTCCAGTCGCTCTTGTGGCGGACGTACGTCTGCACCACTGACCCGTCGGGCTTGACGTCGGACTCCTGAAGCTCCCAGCCGATCTTGCGACCCGTCCGAAGCAGCGACGGCCGCTGCGGACCCAGCATGTAATCGAGGTTCCAGCCGCGGTTCGGAGCCGGTGCCCAGAGCGTGGCCTCGACTTGGCGGTGGTCGAAGTTGATGCCTTCCGGGTAGTGGGCGACGGAGTAGCCCGAGACGATGAAGTTGTCGTCGGTCTGGAAGCGGATCATGGTGCAGTCCTCGCCGCAGGTGTGGGCGATTTTGGACATCTGCACCGGCCGGGAAAGGTGCCAGCCGCGGCCGCGGTAGTGGTGCAGCGACAGCGGCTTGATCCCCCACTCGTAGAAGCCGCTGGGGTGGCCGAGGAAGTCGAGCTGCCACAGGTCCCAGAGGTTGGTCAGGCGGGTGTCGCTGTTCTTGTAGATGCAGTTGCGCAGCAGGATGTCGCCCTGGGCGCCCCAGCCCGAGTTGGCTTCGCGGATGCTCTTCGGGCTCTTGCACTCGTCGTACGAGTCGGCGATCTTCTGGGCCATGGGCATGGTGAGGAAGACGCCCGCTCCGCCAAAGGCCTGCGACCCGTGGCGGTCGACGGCGCCGGCGTCCTCGGATAGGGTTCCGATGTACATGGGCATGTCGGTGTCGTACGTCTTGAGCTTGTCGATAAGGCCGTGCATGCTGGGGAAGAAGGTGTCGTCGTCGCAGGTGACGAGCCACTTCTTGTTGGCGGCTTCACGGTGGTTGTAGAGCGTGGGGACGAGCGTCAAATATCGCACGGCCATCTCCATGGAGGAGTCGGAGTGGTAGACGTCGACGTTGATGCCGACGTCTCCCAGCATGTTGGCGACCTCCTGGAGCTCGTGGTCGGTGGCGTCAAGCAGCATCAGCACCAAGTGAGCGCCGTTGGTGTGGCCGTGGCTATCGGTCAGCCAGAAGATCCATTCGCCGATGGGAGTAGTGTCGGGGTTCATGAATCGCTCGTACGTGGTGGACACGCCGAAGAGGAAATCGGTGGCATTGACGGTTGCCGGGAAGCCCGACTTGGGAACGGGGAGCTCAAGAGGTTCGATGCACTTTTCCTTTTCGTAGTCACGGCCGATCTGCACCGTCTTGAACTTGTTTTGCAGCATGGACCCGGAGACCTTTGTCAGGCCGGCTCGCTCAAGGCCTTCGGTGCGCTTGAAGCGGACGTAGCGCTTGAGATACTGGACCTTGTACGAGAGATCGTAGCGCTTGCGGACTTCGGCCAGGTGGTCGGTGTCGACGCTGCAGTCCATCTTGTGTGTGCTAACCGGCTCGAGGTCCATGTCCATAAAGGGGCTGTTGGACAAGGGGTCATCGTTGACGACTTCTTTTGGTTTCTGGGTGGCGGCGTTCATGATGCGGTTGCCGACCTGGGTAGTCTCGGGTCGAAGCAGCAACGCCCAGAAGAAGAGCAGAGCACATGCGGAAGCGAGGGCCTTGTTGAGGGGGTTCCGCATGTTGACCCGGATGGGAACGTGTAAGAGTCTGGCTCCCATGATGGCGGTTGGTCGGGTTGGGACGGCTTCAAGTTGGCCAAGAGCAGCAGGTTCCCTGAGCCTGGTTGGTCTGCCAGCAGACAGGGAGAATTATCAAGAAGCAGAAGGGAGAGAGTGAGTATCAAGTCAGTGAGGCTTGGCAGCGAGGTTGGACAGCAGGTCTCGACAGTGAGGCTTGGTCGAGGGATGCCAAGAGACACAGATATACGGTACTGAAACGTCGCAATGGATCGAAGAAGAGTTCGGCTTCCAGGCCGTGTTCAAGGCAAGGGTTTTTGAAACAAAGGAAACAAGATTTGAGTACGATTCGAGGTGAGCTGGAGAAGCAACAGCGGAAAGACAGAGTAGAGCAGAAGCGAAAGTAGAGGCAGATGGAGAAGCAGGCAAGACGGAGAGGTCATTCAACGGCAGGACACACGATACGATACGACATGGGGAACGTCACGTCACGGCGGCGTCAAGGCTTCGGCTTCCTCTCAAGACGCCGATGCGCATCCCGGCATACTGGGACTGGACTGGGACTGGGACAGTGAGTCGTCGGACGGGCAGACAGTGGCGGGACAGACAGTGCATCGACGGACCAGGGGCAGGGCAGACAGGGAAAGGTGGAAAGTCGACGACATGCTGGGGACACAGGATTGGACAGCAACAGCAACAGACGCGTGGTAGAAGGACGAGTCGTTCCTCGACATCCCATCCACTGGAGAATGGAGATGGGCAACTAAGAAACGGTGGTCAACCGAGAGGACAAGGGAAAGGCAGGGAACGACCACAGGCTGAAACGAGGGCATGCAGAAGAGAGGAGAAAGAAGACATGGATGGAGAACGGGGGGGGGACAAGTTTCCCGTCTCCAACAAAGGGGGAAGAAGAGGGAAAAAAAAATCCAGGATCCGACAAAGACCGAGGAGGACATCCAAGGCCCATGACAGGCTGCCTCGTACAAACCAGAGCGGTATCATCCAAGCCGATCACATTGTAGATGACGTTGTAACTGTATCAAAAAGGGTGACGGGGACCAGGGGCCAGGGAGGGAGGCAAGAAAAAGCCCCGATTGGAGGGAGGCACTTTTTCCGACTTGGCGCCGGCCGGGGGGGGGGGGGGGGGGGGACCACCGCGCAATCTAAGCGTGCCGGTTTCGCCCAAGGGGAGAACCGTCGCATGTTTTGTTTCATGGCATAAGAAGAGGAGCAGGCAGGTGTGGACAAGCTTTTGATAAACCCAGATGGAAAAAAAAGAAGCCTTTTTTGCATCGTGGAGTTTTCAGATACACTTTTTGCTCGGCTGGGTTCGAAGAAACAAGTCTTGGCGGAACAAACGAACCGTTGGTTCTGAACCGCGCGTCTATATACTACGCTCCGTCGCAGTGCATAAGTATGTGTGTATGCTCTCGCCTGTCCCAGTGGAGGCCCGTCGTCTCCCTACGCGTCCGCGTCACGACGGATCACCATGTCGCTCAGTTGATCTCCATCTCGGGGCTTGGTCGTGATGTACGTACCATTACGTAGTAGTATTCGTACCGAGGTATGCACGTCCCCAACAAGGGAGCGCCTACAGGGTTTGAAAGAGAACCAGCCCAGGCTTTTTGAGGCTGTCTACTGCACCGTGTATTTAGACGCCAGAGCCGCAGCATCTCTTCTCCTGTACCTGGTATGCTCAGATTTAACTTTGCGTATAGGCCAATCCTGTTGCGGTCTTGACGATCGGGTGTCTCACAATCCGCCCCGGCGCTTCCATCGTCGCTCCTCCAACACCAGCAACCTAACCAATGCATTTATAACTATGTTCCGTTCTGCCATCAGCAAAAACGCTTCAATAGCAGTCTACACCATTTCGCCCTCCGGCCGATTTGCGGGTCACGACTCCGTGGCTCCACCCCCTGGATCTGTAACAAGTTTGCTGGCCCGAGACCGCGTCAGCTCACCTGTCCTGTCCTGTCCTGTCCTGTCCTTCTAGACGGACACTGGTCTAGGAATAAGAAAGACGCGGTGTTATTCGTACTTCGTACTGTATGCGGGGGTCCTGAAACTCTGCACGTTCTGAATTACTCAATTTGCTCATGGCCGTACGGTGGTATCTCTCGCTTCTCTTCTCTGGCGATCTCTCCCTCCCCTTGTTCTCGCTCATCATTCTCATTCACCCCTGAGTTTGTCCCATCATCCATCATCCATTACCCCCTACTGGTACTTGTAGTCTCCAACTGCCGGCCTCGCAACCCCATCGTCCACATACGGCGGGAGCTGCTCCGTCCCGCTCGCAGCAGCCGTACTGCTCTGCCCGGCCGCGACCGGGGCTTGCACAGGCGCTCCGGAGTCCTTCGCGGCGAGCACCCCGGCCTCGGCTCCCTTGAGCGTCTCCAGAAGGACCCGCCCGCCCGCAGGCCACATCCCCGAAGGACCCTGGGCCGGGACCTCGCCCTTGAGGATCTTTTCTACAGACACCCGCTCGCCGTAGAACCCTGCGTTGGCGTCCTTGCGCTCGACCACCACCGTGCCGTCGATCTGGATCCCCGCGTAGAAACCCCGCGACTTGACGTATGAGAAGACCGGCTTGAAGCTGCTGGCGCTGAGGCTGCGTCGCTTGCTGTTCTTGTCTGCTTCGGGCTTCAGCGTCTGTTTGTCGGCCGGAATCTCTGGCACTGCGCCGTCCTTGTTGGTCTTTCTCCCCTCGCGGTTCTCCATCGCCGTGCCAAATTCGACGGCTCCTCCAGCGCCGTACGGTCCAGCGACGACGGCCAGGTCCGTACCCAGGCCAACGCGCGTGTTGGTAAAGGCGGCCAATGCCTCCCGGCTGTTGATGACGCAGACACAGTCGTAAATGTCCAGACCCAACGAGAAGCCTCCGCCCACCGAGTGCACCTGGATGCCAGAGGGTGGACCCCACGAACCGTCGGGAAGGCGCGCAATCAAGATACCGGAACCCGTGGCGCCCGACACATTAAACCCCGCGCGAAGCGTGGTGAAGATAGCAAGGCCGACCGCCTTGGAAATGACCTTGGGTGGGATGGTGACAATGACACGGTTCTTGGGCTTGTTCTTTGTGGGGTCGATGATGGTGTCATTGGTCGCAGTCGCCTTGGGGTCGGTCGACGTGGGCGGCTGGCCAGAGCCGGGATCGGCATACACTCCTTTTTCTGTGACATGTGAGTTTCCATCGCAAACAAATGTGAGGGTAGGCGATGGGTGACTTACTGCAGAATGTCCTCAAAATAGATGCCGCCTTGTCGCACTCCTTGTCCAGAGTCTCGGGAAGGAAACTCTGGCTGCCGAGCTTATGCGCGAGACTGTTGATGGGCGCAGCCGCCTTAATGCCCAGGTTGCTGAAACGCTCACTCCAGCCATGTTTCTTGTGGTGTTCCTCGGTCGACGTCGTAGCCGCAGGCGCTGGAACCGCAGCTGGAACCGCAGCTGGAGCGGGAGCCGTCTCGGTCTCGTGCACTGTGGCCAGCGGAGGCGCCGAATCGGACTGGTCGTTGGTCGGGGGCGGAGCGAACACGGGGGCCGCGGGGTTGTACTGCGGGATGGTGTAGGCCTGCTCAGACGGCTTCTCGCCGGGGACGACGGGGTTGGCGTGCAGAGGATCGGGATGATGGTCTTGCGAAGGGGGAGGTCCTGGCGGAGGAGGAGGGAAATGCGTCTCGGATGCGGATGATGTGCCAAAGGCGCCCTGTTGAGGAGGAGGAGCTTGTTGCTTCTCGGACCCGGCCGTCGCAAAGAGGCCTCCCGGCTGGGACTGAGTGGGAGGAGGAACCTGCGGCTTCTCGATGGTTGATCCAGAGAATTCTCCTTGTTGATACGCCGGCGGAGGAGCAGACTGCTGCTGTTCCTGATGATAGTGTTCCTGATGCGGGGGCGGGCCGGGAGGAGGAGGAGGGAAGTCCTGCTTCTCTGACGTCGGCTGGGTCGGCGGAGGAGGGAACTCGCCCTGCATGGGAGCCTGAGGAAGCAGTCCGCCCTGCTGCTGGGCGTGCTGCTGCTGGCCCTCCTCCGGGTTGTAGACGATCTTTTCAGAGTTGGACATTGAGAGAGAGATGAGTTGGTTGTGTTGTAAAGGTGAAGGTGGGGTATTCTGAAGCTGTAGCTGTCGATGCGACGGATATCAAGTAGGTGGTGAATAAGATGGAAGAAAAGAGGTCAATGTTAGGGAAACAAAACAAAACAAAGGAGAGACAAATCAGGAACAACCAGCAGACTTTGAGGCCTTTATGTCTCCAACCCTTCGTCGTGCATGAGGTGGTGCCGCAGAACAGGAATCATTCCATCCGTCTTGGCCTGCGCCTGCGGCCGCCTGTTGATGTCATGGCGTGTGGCGGGCGGGGTGAATGCGTGCGACGCGGCCGTGGCTGGAGCTCGGGTGCACAGCCACAAACGGTGATGCAATTTTGCGAGGCATCCAACCCTGGTAATTGGCGACGGGCTTGGGTCACTCACATGGAAGCTGTACGAAATACTTCTTTTCAGAGTATTAGCCTAGCATCTAGTTTTAGGTACTGTACAAGACTATGGCATCATCCCGGGATCCGTTGTCAGATCCACCTCGGCTTTCCATTTGTCTGGGTCGCTTGACTCGCTTGTAGCCTCGAAGCTCGGGACCCGAGATGTGTCATGTCAGCCAGCCAGCCGAGACAAACACCAGACTTTCTCCTTTTTTAACTCTTTCCATATCATGTCCCTCCCCGACACGACCCACGATCACTCCCTAAGACGCTCCTTGTCGCATATATCCTCGCCGCCATGACGCAGACGCAGACGCAGACAAACGGCGACGCCCGCCCGCCGCTCCACCTCCCGCGCATCCTCTGCCTCCACGGCGGCGGCGTCAACGCGCAGATCTTCGAGCTGCAGTGCCGCGGGCTGATCGCGCGGCTCAAGGCGTCGTTCTGCCTCGTCTTCGTCGACGCGCCGTTCCTGTCCGCGCCGCACCCGTCCGTCGTCAGCGTGTACGGCGACCACGGCCCGTTCCGCCGCTGGCTCCGCTGGCAGCCCGACCACCCGGAGGTCGACGCCGAGGCCGCCGCCGCCGAGATCCGCTACCAGTGCCGCGCCGCCATGGACGACGA